>CM046875.1:303738745-303806245 GCA_025667525.1 Glebionis coronaria
ATATATATATATATACGTATATATATATATATATATATATATATATATATATATATATATATATATATATATACGTATATATATATACGTATATATATATATATATACGTATATATATATATATATATATATATATATATATATATATATATATATATATATATATATATATATATATATATATATATATATATATATATATATATATATATATATATATATATATATATATATATATATATATATATATATATATATATATCTATATATATATATATATATGTATATATATATATATATATATATATATATATATATATATATATATATATATATATATATATATATATATATATATATATACGTATATATATATATATATATATATATATATATATATATATATATATATATATATATATATATATATATATATATATATATATATATATATATATATATATATATATATATATATATATATATACATATATATATATATATATATATATATATATATATATATATATATATATATATATATATATATATACGTATATATATATATATATATATATATATATATATATATATATATATATATATATATATATATATATATATATATATATATATATATATACGTATATATATATATACATATATATATACGTATATATATATACGTATATATATATATACGTATATATATATATATACGTATATATATATATATATATATATATATATATATATATATATATATATATATATATATATATATATATATATATATATATATATATATATATATATATATATATATATATATATATATATATATATATATATATATATATATATATATATATATATATATATATATATATATATATATATATATATATACGTATATATATATATACATATATATATACGTATATATATATACGTATATATATATATATATATATACGTATATATATATATATATATATATATATATATATATATATATATATATATATATATATATATATATATATATATATATATATATATATATTTATATATATATATATATATATATATATATATATATATATATATATATATATATATATATATAAATATATATATATATATATATATATATATATACTAGTGGCAAAACCCGTCCGATGGACGGGTATGACTTATGATTTTCGTTTTACTTTTTTTTATTTTATAATAAATGTTTGTAATGTTCTATTTTTTAATGCATATCGTTTATTGGCAAATATGAATTTTGATTATCTTTTTATATTTGGTATATATTTGTTTTAGTTTAGTTGTATTTTAATGTATTATTAGTCGTGATTGTTTTAAGCATATCATTTATTTTTTAGGCATAACTTTTCTTTTATTTACTATTTTGGTTAGAATGCCTTAAATTTGAAATGTGCATGTAGTGGCTAAGCACATCCTATAAATAAACATGACTTATTATTATCGTTTACATAACAAAAGTCGTGCCTAATAAAGCAAACGGTTTGCCTAAAAAGCAAAATATAAAAAAAAGTTAATAAAGTATTTGCAGAAAAAAGTTATAAAGATATGGGATTACATGATGCCATATCTAGTTAACATACGATAAAGTAAATACACTCTATAACAATACCTTTTGTTACGTCAATTATAATTAGTTAACAAAAAAAAAAACAAAAAATATAATTCTTCAAATAACAACCCATATATTAATACATTATAAAGCATTTAGAGCCTTCTAAAATAAATAAGTCTAAATTTTAATTCAATTTTAATTACTAAATATAGCAAGTTGTAGGTGTCTTTCTCACATTCTATACCATCTGATCATTTCTAACAACATTTTATAACAAAATTTTGTAACAATTTATTAAAATAATACATTTTATTTCAAATTAAAATATTTTTTTATCTATTTATTATTTTCATAATCTAAATTCAGTTAATTCATCAAATTTTTTAAAACTTTGTGCTATTTAATTTAATATTAATTTCAATAAATTTTAGTCACTTTTAGTTCTTATTTTTAATGGGTTTATTTTGATTTCAATTTTTTATCCATTTCACATAAATGTGAATAGGGTAAGATAATAACGTTTGTTCGCTTCAAAAATAATCATCGAATACTTGTTGCCGTATTGCGCAAGCACTTTGATAGTTGACTAAAAGTGTAAAAGATATACAGTTTTGTCCGAAACAAAATACATCCACTTCTGACTTTTGATAAAGATGCAAAATAATCACTTTTTCGTTACATCATTATGTAACCCCAAACATTGGTTTTCTATACAATTACCACGTTAAAATAAAGATTCCAAAAAATCAAGTTTGTTACGTCATTAAGTAACCCCGAAACAAACATTAGTTGAGATGTCGAATACTGAGATGTCAAATAAAGATGCAACCAATGTTTGTATAGAAACTTGACATCTGCAAAACAAATGCTAAGAAACAAAAAAAAATAACTGAGTTACACCTTCTGACTTTACCTTGACCCATTTAAACCAATGTTTTGTTGATCTATGTTAATCATTTGGTGAAATTGAACAGTTGGCAGTTGTATGGAGAAGAATTCTGCCAAGCTTAGGACTATGGGATTCAGTCAGATAATTTGCAAGAATGTATGATGCTAGAATGGGCATGACCAACAATGCTATCATGGTTCGCATTTGTGTCGACATTCCAGTCTCGTCTCTTGTTCAATCAAGCATATAGTTGCGGGCTTAACCCTACTGTCCTACTGCCATAATCTCTTTACCATAATCAAAATTGGTTTTGTAGCTTTTCTATTTCAATCTTGAAAGAATATGGCTTTTTGTGCAATACACATATGGAGAAAGTAGCGAAAGAACAGTCAGAAAATCCATCCAGCAAATGTTCCCCAATAAATGATCAAATCTAGTGCACCTAAAACTGCTCCCAAAACATGTTTAATGAGGTACAAATACAAAGTACAAGTATAAATCGGTTCCAATGGGTAAGAACAAAGATACTCGAACCGGACCCACTAATTTCCTCATGAATGCCTCTATTTCAACTCATATGCAGGTTAAATACTCCCCTTTGTCAAAAGACTAACACTACCAGCCAAATTTTAATATGTGGAAACGGAAATAAAAAGAGAAATAAATGAGAAATATTTACCTTATTACACGGCCAAATAATAGGATAACAGACCAGATTGTACACCAAATGATCACCAAAAATTCCATGTGATGGTTGTATTTAATTTCTTCCTACGCTCGAAAGAACGTCACCCTAAACAAAATATTCACTTTCAAAACAACTTTTTCTAATTGCATTACGGCGGAAAAGAAAGATATATATACCAATATTATATATAGAAAGGGGTACGCACCTTACTAATAGTTGTGTGTCCTTTAACCTGCAATCTGCAACCATTCTAATCGGTTTTGAAAATCCATACCATCTTGCTAAAGTGTGCTCTTGCAGCCTACTGTTCCTGTTTTTTCAGAGGAAACACGAAAAGGTGGTTAAGAAACTCATCTGTCAACAGCCTATTTCAATAAATCGCTAAGTTATCGGTTAAAAATCAGTCCCAAACACCCATGAGTAGCTATGAAGACAGTTTTGAAAGCTATATAAAAAGTAAACATATATTTAAATAAAATCCCAAATATGAAACACCCTTAAGTTCAGCAAGATTTATGGAACAGTTTCATTATCCTAGCATCAGGACATTGATCAAGGAACATGCTTGGGGAGCGTTTAGTGTGAACGGAAAGACTTTGTGTATCCCCATGATGATTTATATGGTCCACGATACAGACGTTGACGTGGAAGATTCAATGATGTTGATCAATTCCATAAATCAAGAACTTTAACACAATCGTCAAATAATGCTTTCCAGTTAGGACATGTCTTACTCGTTACCGCTAGACCCAAACATCACGTCCCATGTTCTTAACAGTCAATAACAGTTACCTCGCATAAATGTTTCATATACCATATGTTTATTATATAATGTGATATGAATAACCTCATCTTTTCTGCTTTCTCAGCCGCGGACTCAATTGGAGATTGATCTCACTTGGAAATTTGCTAGATTCTGTGTTTGCATTATTTACTCCTCCAATTAAAGGGTACCAGATAGAGTTCTGCACAAAATTGACTGACATTTAGCATTTTCAGAAAATGTGCATAATTGGCCATTTTCTCTCTTGACCACTATTATGCTCGTGTACATATTCATGTAACCTAGTATCACCCATAGTCCATTAAATAGAATATTGAGACCCGGAAGGATAGCTTCTTTGTTGTCCATATCATCCAGTTTTCCACCAGTTGGGTCAAAAGCCTCTTTGAACATACCCATGACAGTTTCATAGACATGCAAAAGAACCTAAGATCTGTAGTATGTGTGAAATATCAGTGTTGTTACTTTTTCCATAAAAAGAGGTAAGAAGATTTAGTTAGTCATCTATACACATTTTTGCAAGCTCATAAAATGTTATGCTTACTTATAGCATATACTTTTCTTCATTATCAAACCAGGGAAGAAAGTTACTATGGTTTGTCATTATTTCTCATTTCTCTGTCATCTTTTTTCTATTAATATTCCTAAGCTATAAAGGGATCATCGTTATCATGACAACAATCAATTTTCTAGCCAGCTTACTTGCTTTATCTTTGACGTCTCCCAACTCCGCCTTCTCCTTTGCAGCTTGACATTCATTGAAATATGTTGCACACCATTTCACTTTTTCAACTATCCCTGTTACATAAACTCAAATTGAAATTTTATCCTTTGCCATAATTACCTGCTCAAATTGGTGCATACAAAAGTAAACTAACTCGATATGATTAGAAAGAATATGAACATTCTTATAATAAAAATATGGGTCGGCTTTTTTCGTTATATATTAAACAAGTCAAACCGATATCATCTGATCTCAGAATGTTAAGATGAAAACAATAGTATGAAACCTAAGAAACCTACTGCAAATGATTCATCCTAGTAGTAACAAAGCTGATATTCCTAAACGTGTAACCAAGCTATATAGATAAAAAGCCTTAGGAAACCGGCCTATCAACCTGTAGAGTCGCGTGTTCCCACTCAGCCACTTCACCACATAGTCCACTTGTAACCCCTAAAGCGAAGCCCACTGCTGTAGCTTTTAGCCGATACATATCAGCTCTAGACCTAATGACCTGGCCCAAAACCGAAGCAACTATTGTAAAGGCCATAGCTGATGTAAGCATCAGGATGGATTTCCAAAGCATAACTATAAATGACACAAATGCATGAACTGATGCATACCAAGAAGGCGGAGACTTTTAAGTATGTTGTCTCCATATTCCTAGTGGTACCTTAGCTTCCATGCCCATGGCATCGATCACATATACTTTTTCAAGCAAAGGTTGGGGCCTCATATTCTTTGTAAAGGCGGTTTTGGCTAGAGCTATTGTACCTGTCATAATTACTGGTGGGCATCTATAGTTTATGCCTAATGTAATTTAATCACTTTGGATATAATTGGTAGGATGTTAGTAACTGATCTATAATATTTGGCCATTGGACATTTCCCTATTTGTAGGCATTATTCGTCCATCACATCATGATTAGACTCTTTCTGCGATGATTCGATTGTATCATATTCTTTGGCAGAATACATTTGTTCATTGTAGTTTTGAAATCTAACAATAATTTGAAAACCCCCAAGATCACCTGCTCTAGCTGCCTCATGATGTTGTGTTACCTTCACTGATTGTCATAAAAAGCAAGTAAAGGAGATAGAAAACAATGAAACCTGCAACAGTATATAAAGACAAAGCATCGACAAATCACCAAATTCCATTATCTTCGTTCCTATGATCTTCAACAGTTTAAGATTCATTCTTGTAGAAAGAGCTCTACAAAATACAAATTATTAAACAGACACGCCAAACGAAATAATTGAATGTATATATCACAATTTGGCTCAAAATATTTCACTTACACAGAGACTTGTGTATGATACGGCATCACAATGGGTACAGAAACAACATTGTAAACAATGAACTAAACCACCACATCACCCTGTGAGAATTGGAATCTAACTGTGAGAATTGTTGTGCGATCAACCTAATTGGAATCTGAGATTATTTAAAGCCATAATAGGACACTAAACGAACATTTCACATTATATCATATGTAAATAGAGGGTTCATATTACAACGTCTGTTAAGCATTAAGCGAGATAAATGAAAATTTCATATTATATCAAATGTAAATCAAGGGTTCATATTACAACCTCTGTTAAGCAATAAGTTAAGGCACAGAATGGACGCAACATAAAATAAAGAATAAAAAGACTAACCACAACATCCCAGCCTTCAAAAGACACAAAAGGATGAGCAATAGTGTGTAGAGCCGCATCCAAACCTGCTGGTGCGAGGTCTAGTTTGGTAGAGTACACAATATCCTCAAGTTTGTCACCGTCTCAAAATCAAGCTTCCTTAACAGTTTCTTTAGCTTCCTTAACTAAAAAAATCAATTAAACATGATATTAGGGTTTTGATATATTATATGTGTGATTAAGTAAATAGCCACTTCAAGATCAAAGCAAAGATTATGTAAATTGTAAACACAAGAACAACACTATAACAGAAATCCCAAAAATAAATAATAAAACATAGCTAATTTAGGTTCCAATTCGACCTCAAGTTTGTATTGCTTCTTCATTTTAGTATTGAAACTCAAGGAGAACTAAAATAAAAAAAGAAGTGACTATAAAGTCAGTATTAGTAACTTTTGAACCTCATAACGCATGTGCACGAAGTTAAAGTCAAGCACGATCACATATATTTGAATTATCAGCCTCCGTAGCGTCGTTATTCAAATTAACCTACGAAGACAACATTATACTTATAACTCAGATTTGCTTACCAAATGAACCCTCGTTGTTGGTCGAATCTCCATTAAATCCACCACTACCAGCCCACGGCCATACCAAGGACCACAACATCTCTGGTTTCTTTCACTCCTCAAAGCAAAACACCAGATAAAGGATTATATACTTTTAAATTAAAAAATCAAAATGATAATCATACCCCTCCTTACATTTAAATCATGGCCTTTCTAATCACTATTGTTCGGTCGAATCCTCGCAACAACCTAAACACAAACATAAAGTGATTCATGATTCGACTATAACCCACTGATCCGCATTTGCAACTACTGCAAAGAAGTTTTATTGTTTTTACCTACAAAATTATATATAATGTCAGATTTGCAACATTAAATAACCTAATATCAAACACTGAATTAATCGAAAAAAGGTATAATTAAGAGATCTAATTTTCAAATCGATAATTAACTGGCACCACCAGAGACGATAATTAACATTCAAATCGAGTTTAAAATCAAATAAACCTGGCTAAAGATTGTACATCCATTCCTTTAACACAATGCGCGACATTGAATCATAGACAAATTATCTGGCCCTGCTTTGTGTTCACCAATGATCCTGGTTTCCTTCCAGCATTCTTTGTATTACATAGAAGATTTTATTACAACGATCCATAGATCAGATAGCAAGATCATAAGCTAAACCATGCAATCATAATACTCTCGGGAATAGTATTTTGCGATTCTATCAGATTAGGGATATATATGATCAAGATTTTTTTGAATATGGTTCGAAAAACGATTAAGCCTAGAACCTAATCCCAAGTGATATGGATATAAAGAGAGTTTCTTGAATCTGTTTCGTAAAAAGTTTAAGCTCAACCCGACCCAAGTGATGACGTGGATATGATGTGGCATACCCCTTCTCTGATATATAATGTAAATATATATATATATATATATATATATATATATATATATATATATATATATATATATATATATATATATATATATATATATATATATATATATATATATATATATATATATATATATATATATATATATATATATATATATATATATATATATATATATATATATATGTGTATATATATATATATATATATATACGTATATATATATATATATATATATATATATATATATATATATATATACGTATATATATATATATATATATATATATATATATATATATATATATATATATATATATATATATATATATATATATATATATATATATATATACGTATATATATATATATATATATATATATATATATATATATATATACGTATATATATATATACGTATATATATACACATATATATATATATATACGTATATATATATATATACGTATATATATATACGTATATATATATACGTATATATATATATATATATATATATATATATATATATATATATATATATATATATATATATATATATATATATATATATATATATATATATATATATATATATATATATATATATATATATATATATATATATATATATATATATATATATATATATATATATATATATATATATATATATATATATATCTACTTATGCTGCAGCTATGGGTGGGAGCAATAATTATACTAACAAAAGTAAGAATTCTTCATTTAAGTTTGTTCAGGTTGATAAGTCCAAGGATGGTGTGAATATTACTATGCCACGTAGAGTAGTCCAGAACGTGAGTTCCAGATTTGAGAACACACTATATGGTTATTTTATTGGTAAACGTTTGGCGTTTCCGGTGGTTGAATATTATGTTAGGACCAATTGGGCAAAGTTTGGTTTGAAACGTGTTATGATGAATGATAAAGGGTTTGTCTTTCTTAAATTTGAATCTAGAACTGGGATTGAGAATGTGCTTGAAGAAGGTTCATGGATGATTCGGAATACGCCCATTGTACTTAAGGAATGGACTTTGAATACTAGTCTTCTTAAAGAGGATTTACACCGAGTTCCAGTTTGGATTAAATTCCATGACGTCCCATTGGAAGTTTTTGATGATGAAGGTATTAGCATTCTTGGGTCTTATATTGGAACACCCATCATGATGGACTCTTTCACGACCACGATGTGTAAAGCATCTTGGGGACGATGTAGTTTTGCGAGATGCCTTATTGAGATTCGTGCAGATGAGCATTTGAAAGATGAAATCACTATTTCTGTTCCTCAACTTGAAGGTGACGGTTATTCTAATGCTAATATTAGAGTTGAGTATGAATGGAGACCTCCACGATGCACAAAATGTAATGTCTTTGGACATGATATTGATTCGTGTTCGTTCAATGCTGCTGACAAGTCGTCTAAACAGGTACCCAATAATGATTCACAAGAAGATGGTTTTAAGCAAGTTAAAAGCAGGAAACGTAATAACAAAATTATAAACCCGATTCTAAAGGGCGTTCCTTTAGGGAAAGGGTTTCAAATGGGGAATGATTTTCAATTCAAACCTAGAGCTTCGACGTCAGGTCCTGCTGGTGCTAAGGTGAGTCCAGGTAATCAGAAATTAAATACTAGTGAAGTGGATAAGAAGAAAAAGTCTACATCTCCCATCCAAATTTCCACGTCTAATGCATTTGGTGCACTAGAACATGAAGATAATGATCTAGAGGAGATGGATAGTGATGAAGAGGACGAGGTGGTGGAAAATATATATGATGAATCGGCTAATTTTTTTCCCATCATGGTGTTACTTAGAGGTTGGATTTCTTCATGTATTCATGGTTCATCTTGGTTGTTGATACAAAAGTTGGATGATCCTTGCTAGACCCGAATTAGGCTTAATTCGGGTTGGCTGGGTTCCGGCTCCTGCACCAAGTGAAATATCTGGTTGGGATCCTACACACTAAAACAACACGCGTTAGCCTTACCGTGGGAATGTATCCCACGATTAGACTCCGGCGTGAGAGTAAGTAATCGGTTAGGGTTTAAGAATCGGATGAGAGTTGAAAGTGTGTAGAATGTAATACCTTTGTGGAACCCTTGGGGGTTCCTTATATAGGCAGTGAAACCCTAATGGGCTGTCACTGATGCTTCGGCCCCAAGGAAAGGATAATTACTAGAATTAGCTTGATTGTTATCTTCTAATTATGGTGAGTGTATATCCTCTTCTTTAGGGTAAATCCTAATCATAATAAGAGTATGATTCTGTCTAACCCTGTATCGGCCGTGCCGTGGGCCGCACGCATGCATGCGGTCACTGTTCATTCGAAGCCCATAAGCTCAAATGATATTAATCTAACCCATTAGTAACAGGCCGGATACGGGTAGTACCCGTGGGCCGGGTTCATGACCCGGTTGGGGACTATACGTCATCATGTCCCCCAGTCTAGTTGTTATAGCCGTAGGCGTAACCTCTAGACTAACCAACGTCCTGTAGACCTTGATGTTGCAAATACGGCCTTACTCCAAAATAAGCCGACTCAGACAACTTTAATGAATGCATTAATGGTAGTCAATAGTCGGACGCATGCCTGCAAAAGTGCACCAGAAAGGCCCACCCTTGAGCCACGTAAAACTGTCAAGAAGTGACCCGTGGGTCCCTTCTGACGTTTCATAAGTGTCAGAAATCCCATCCGTTAGATGGGCGTAGTGGCTTACACGTGGCTAGCATCCACGTTACCTTGGAAATCGAGGCAACCTTATAAAAGAGTTGATGTGTGCTACTGTTACACACACAGTTTATACTTCTTTCCGCCATTGTCATTTTCATGCTCGTTCTTTCATACCTTCTCTTCTTATCCCACGGATTTTCTCCACCGCAGGTTAGATCATCACTCCTCTCTAATCCTTTTCATAAAACATGGTGAAGGACAACCCTCTTATTACGGATGTCCTCAACGTGATGCCTGCGGAGAAATACATAGACTTTTTGTCTAAGTACTATATTCCTGAAAGCGTACATCCGACCTATCCAGGTGACGGTGAAGCTATTACGGATGCTCCAAAGGGAAAGATAGGCGTGTATACGCGCCTGTTTGACTCGACTAACTACCGCATCCCCCTATCCAGGTTCTTAGTAGATCTGCTTCTATACTACGACTTCCACATAACCAAACTTCACTACATAGGGGCATGTAAGATCAACCAGTTTGAGATTACCTGCCATACATGTGAGGTAACCCCGACCGTGAATCTATTTAGGGTTTTTTACTCCCCTCAACTAGTGAATGGGTGGCTATCATTCAAGAAACGATCCGCATCCGCCCCCATGACTTATAAGAAACCCTTAGATTCCCTTAAGAATTGGTACGACCACTATTTTTTCGTAGATGAGAAAGTATTCCCCACCCCTTTTGTTCTCAAAACCAGAGCACCCAAAGACTATCCTCCCAAATCCAAGGACTATAGTAGTAAGGATTTGAAAATATTAGACACCCACCGTACAGAATTCCATAGGGGCCTGCCGGAGTACCTCCTGTGCCTAGTAGGGATCAACCGCTATTACTATGGGAGGGAGGATAGATATCCGTGATTTCTGAGCGAACGTAGGTAGGGTAGGTCTTCTGTACTTTAGATGCAAAACATGTCCCATAGTACTTGTGAAATTACTAATCCGTGTGTATGCATATGTCCGCAGAGATGAAGATGTTTGGCCTATTACACCAAGGCGATCCAAGCAAAGTTACTCAAGGGTCATGACCACTAAAAGAAGGTGAACCCCCCTTACTAGAGGCCACCGTCAACATGACCATCCCTCTGGAAGAAACAACCGAGCAGCGGTCAGACGAGGAGGAGCCTGTGATCCAGAAGTCCCCCTAGACTTCCATAATGAGGACGGTGAGGAGCTGTTGTTGGAGGACGCCGTACCGCACCAAGATGAAGAAGAAGAAGAAGAACTCACCAATCCAGCTAACAATCGCACCGGTGATGAAGAAGAAACAATACAGGATTCTGGATCCCCTCAACCATCAAAGCCCAAATCTAGAAAGCGGAAGACTACCAGGAAGGTAGCGAAAAACCTGGAGGCTGGGGCAGAGGCGTACAATGCTCCCCCAAAGAATCTAAGGAAGGACCATCCGCAGTTCCAAGAGGGGAGCAGTGTCTCTACGGCCCAAGTAAACCCTGCGCTGCATGTTGATGAGCAAGTCTAGAAGGCTACCCTTGTGAATGTCGTGGCTCCTACTATCACGGAATCCGTGACTGGCACTACGTAAGTACCAATCAATACTCCAAAAGATATAATCCACAAACAAAAACTAACAAGTGTGTCTTAAATAACAGGGAGGACCCGTTGATAGTAGCCCAGGAGAAGGAGGTGGAAAGGGAACCCTCACCCGTTATATCAACGAGACCTCCATCCCCTCCTGTAACTCATGAAGGGGAGCCCCGTCCTGAGGGACCTGCCACCAACCTTCGCCCAGCCTGGAACTTGTCCAGCTTAACAAGATTAGAGGCGGAGTCCGAGTGTAGAGAATTTATGGAACACATCACTCCTCCAGCGTTGGCACAAGACTTAGATGAACCCGAGCACGAGACGCTGCTGGAGCAGTTTGTTGTATCCTCCGCGCACCAGGTGACAGTTGGTGCAGCCCTACGGCGCCGCCTGGAAAAAGCTTTGGTTAACGTGAACCGTGCTGATAGAAAGATTGCTCACCGAGAGGAACTGTTGGAAAAGCATGAGAAGACTATCACATCCCTGCAGGCAGCTTTAGTCGTAGCGGAATCAACAGTCAAGGAACAAGCCCACCACGCCAATGCACGCGAGGAACGCATTTCTGAGCTGAAGGCCCTCCTAGCTGCATCTAATGAGAAGGTACACGCTTCTATTGATACTTATCTGTTTATATAAGACCCACATTGTCTTGTAGTAATTCCAAGTTTTATTTATAGGTATCCGCAGCCGAAGCCACCACTAAAGCCGCAACAGTACAAGCCTTCACCATTGCTGAGGAACGCGACATGCTCAAGGATGAACTTACCCATGCACAGACTACTTTGGAAGAGCGAGCTGCGATAGCTGAGGGAGAACTGAGCAGGATGGAAATGGACTACACCGAGTGCTGTGCCCTCCCTTGCTGACAGCTATAGCTGGGCGTAGATGAATGGTTGGCCAGGGAATGCGGCTTGCCATGAGCAAGGTAACGGAGGCTCCTTACTTGTTGCAGGCTTTTACTTATGTTGTATCGGACGACATTGACCGTGGTAGGCATGAAGGGTTGACCAAAGTTGCGGAGCTAATAAGCAAGAAGGAAGACATTACCCAACATGCCTACCACAACCCTCTAGCTGAAGAGAAGATGACCGCATCAATGGCCGCCCTTGGGGAAATCCAGCACCCATTCCTAGACGAGCTAGAGTCGCTGAAGGATGCTCCCAATGAGGTTATAATGTCCAAGCTCACAGCCGATCCCATCCACCTGACCCTGCCCACCTACGACTCTGCTTCGAAGGTGATGAAAGGTGAGAAGCTGTTAGCTGAGGCGTTGGATGCTAACATGACCAGGGCACAGGGTGGAAAAGATGCCCGTGGTGAGGTCCTCCGTACCTTGATTGCAAAAGGGAAGAGAGAGATAGGAGAGTTCTTACCTCCTTTGTAATTTACATTTTAAACATTTGTGCCTTTATTCGTCCGTGTATGTATATGGCTAGAACTGACATTATTGTGATAACTCGTTTCATGTAAGTCCGTGATGACCACGACTACTTTGTGTTTTGAATTTGAAACTTGTTTATTTTCTTTAAATATCATGTACCTATTTTGCATGACATGTCACGTCTTACCCAAAATAAAACCAAGTCTATATTTTACTAGACGTGCGGCGTGCGTCTTTACCATGCAAAGCACCACGTGGGTGCGGCATATGGAAACTTATTACAACGTCTTGTAAAGAAGGTGTCTAGTAAGGATACATGATCCACGTCACTGGGGTTGCATCCCTCTTATGCGACAAGTTGAATTATTAGGTTCACTTAATCCTCTTACCCCACCTGGAGGCGAATAGTACATGTACGGTTTTGAATGAATGAATATGAACAAGAGATAGCACATTATAGCAATAACAACTAAATCTATACGATAATAATTTGCATATAGAATTTAAAAAACAAGACAATAATTTGCACAAGAACGAGCCGTGGAGCTAGCTAGGCACCACGACATTTTATTAGAACGTTTACGATTTTGTTTTGACAAGAATGGGAAACCCTAAAAACAAAGGGAACCTAGAAAGCATGAAAAACAAAACAAAAGAGAATATATGGATCTTCATTGAAGCCAACTATAGCGAAGTGTCCATGCAGAAGCCGTAGCCTTTCAAAGATATCATCTTTTAAGATATCCATGTCACGCAACTTGTACGCGCCCCGTCCTAAGGCTTCCGTAACCTCATACGGTCCTTCCCACTTGGGCCCCAGCTTTCCTGTATTCTTCGCTCGACTTGCCTCGTTGGCACGATAAACAAATCTCCCGGTCAAAAGGAAACACCTTTAACCATGGCGTCATAATAAGCCTTCATCCGTGCCTTGGACTTTGCCTCACTGATAGCTGCTATTTCTCTTTTTTCCTCCAGTAGGTCCAGATTAATCTGGAGTTGCTCGTCGTTCGTGACAACATTAACCTCCGCTGTGCGGATGGTTGGAATTCCAATTTCTACTGGTATAACAGCTTTAGTGTCGTAGGCCAGCGCAAATAGAGTGTCCCCATTGGCTGTTTTAATCATAGTTCTATGTGCCCATAGAACATGTGGCAGCTCATCTACCCATTTGGCACTTCGTTCATCCAGGCGTGCCTTGATGCCTTCACCTGAGCTTCTATTTACCCGTTCCACAAGACCATTTTTCTGCGGGTGCTTAACAGATGCAAAGCGCCGCGTGATATTCATTGTTGCGCACCAGTCCTTGAATGGATTATCCGCGAACTGCTTCCCGTTGTCCGAGATGATTTCTCCTGGCAAGCCAAAACGTCACACGATGTTTTCCCAAACAAATTTTTTAACCTATTTGCCTGTAATGGATTTAACTGCCTTAGCTTCTATCCATCGTGTAAAGTAGTCCATTGCAACGATCAAGAACTTAACTCCCCCTGCAGCTACGGGGAAAGGTCCTACAATGTCAATCACCCACTTATAGAATGACCATGGGGATGTAATGGCCGTCAGTTCTTATTGCGGATGTCGCGGTACTGGTCTGTGCACTTGGCAATCACTGCATTTACGAATCATGTCACGTGTGTCCCTATGCATAGTAGGCCAATAATATCTTTTGCGTAGAGCTCGTGCCACTACAGATCGAGGACCTGCGTGCATACCGCATAGTTCTTCATGTATCTCACTTATCACATAAGTAGCCTGGCATGGCCCAACACACAGCAACCACGGCTGTAAGAAAAAGCGCTTGTAAAGAATACCTTCTCGAAGCTCAAAGTGCTGCGACTTCCTTCTGATATGCCGTGCCGCCTTTTCCTCATCCGGAAGGGTTTCGTCAGTTAGACAGCTGATGATTGGGGTCATCCATGTAGGTCCATCTTCCTCAACTATAGCTGCGACTTCCCCTACCATTATAGACTTTTCCTTTAGGATTTCTACCAAGACTTGCTTGGATAAGTGGGCGAAACTTGTAGACGCGATCTTGCTAAGAGCGTCCGCCTTCTTGTTTTCACCTCTTGGTAGCTGTTTGATAGAAAACTTGCTGAAAGTAAGGATGAGCGACTTGACTTTCTCTAAGTATCGAACCATGTTGTCCTCCTTGGCTACGTAACCCCCTAGAATGTGGTTCAAGACAAGCCGTGAGTCCACGTAGGCCTCAAGGTTGCGGACTCCCATTCTAGCGGCAATTTTTAAACCCGCAATCAACGCTTCATATTCTGCCTCATTATTGGTGGCTTTGAACTCAAAGCACAGAGCGTATGTAAACTCCATTCCTTCCAGATTCGTAAGGATGCGACCAGCTCCTGATCCGTCCGTGCACGAGGATCCGTCGGTGAATAATACCCATGGTTCTGCTGGAGCTTCCTCTCATTGTGTTACTGGTCCGTCTTCATCTGGCTTTTCAACCAAGAAGTCTGCCAAGATTTGGCCTTTGACCGCGGTCCTTGGTCTATAGGAGATGGTCTGCTCTCCTAACAGAATGCTCCACTTTTGTAGCCTGCCGGCCACGTCTGGTTTTGAGATGATTTGTTTTATTGGTTGATCAGTAATAACCATAATTGGGTGCGCCTGAAAGTACCGGCGTAACCATTTTGTGGCGAATACTAATGCCAAAACCAATTTCTCCATAGAGGAATAATTCAACTCCGACCCTTGTAGGGTTCTACTTATGAAGTAGATCGGAGTTTGGACTGTGTCCCTATCCGTCATAAGTACCGCACTTATTGCTCCATGTGTAGCCGACAGATACATGATGAGCTCTTCCTTAGGTCGGGGTGCCACTAGCATGGGAAGAGCTGCGAGATGTTGTTTAAGCTGACCAAAAGCTTCCTCAGCTTCCTTTGTCCAACGGAAATCTCCCTTCTTGATACACTTCTTGAGTGTTTTGAATAGGGGGAATGACTTCTCTGTGGATGTCGACAAGAACCTGTTTAGCCCGACAGCTTTCCATTTAATGATTGTACCTCTTTTCGCGTCTGAGGAGACGGTAACTGTATCACCGCATCCGTCTTTTCTGGGCAAGGTTTGATCCAATTTGGATCGATCATGTATCCAAGGAACATCCCCTCAGTTGCCCTGCATTTTTTTGGATTCAGTTTCATATTAATCCTTCTCAATGTGTCAAACGTCTCTTGGACGTCACGGAGAAGTGCCTCCTCCGTATGACTTTTGATGACTAGATCATCAACTTAGACCTCAAGGTTGCGGCCTATCTATGAATTGAAGGCTTTATCAACAAGTCACTGATATGTTTCCCCGGCGTTCTTCAGTCTGAATGGCATTTTTGTATAACAGTATACGCCCTGACTAGTATGAAACACCGTCGTCTCCGCGTCCTCCTCCGCCATCTGGATCTCGTGGTATCCTTTGTATGTGTCTAAGAAGCATTTAAAGGGATATCCACATAGGGATTCCACCTTCCAATCAATCTCTGGTAACAGATAGCAGTCATGTGGACATGCTTTGTTTAGGTCTGTGAAGTCAACACACATGCGCCAGCTCCCGTCATGCTTCTTGACCATGACCGGGTTGGATAACCACTCATGGTAGTATACCTCATGCATAATTCCTGCATCCACTAATTTCCGCACTTCATCCAGTATTACCTGGCTGCGTTATGGTGCTTGACCATGCTTCTTTTGCTTAACGGGAGGATATCCCTGGCAGATTTGGAGTTTATGTTCTGCTATCGCACGCGGCACACCCTTCATATGCTTGGGCTCCCATGCGAATACATCCAAGTTTACTTTCAGAAGAGAGCACATGGCCCTCTTGCCGCTATCCGAGAGCGTTCCTCCTATGGACACCTCTTGTTCCGGATAATCGGGATGGATTGCCACCTTCTAGTTGGGGGGTGGCGATCCTTCCTTGGCGGGGACCGGTAGGACTGGTGTTGCCACGACATGACATTCCGATGCTGGCATGATTGATTTATAGATGGTGACAATTCCTCCTTCCACGGGGAATTTAATCATTCCGTGAGCTGTGGAGGGTACTGCTCGTATGGCTAAGATACCTGGTATTCCTATTATCCCATTGTATGGAGAGTGTGAGCGTATCACCATAAATTTCATCCTCGCCGTGGTGGAATGTTCTTCATTCCCAATGGTTACTAGCAGACGCAGCTGTTCTATTGGCCAGATGGTGTCTCCACTAAAGCCGATGAGCGGCGACGTGGCCGGTACTAATTGGCTTCTTATTTCTGGTCGTAGCTGTACGAAACAGTGTTCGTATAGTACTTCCGCCGATAACCCTCTATCCACATACATACGGCGAACATTGTGTGTTCCAATGCTTACCTCAACCGTGAGAGGGGAATCGGTCACGTCGTTTGCCGTAATGGGAGGGAATGAGATATCTCTGCCTCGTGAAATTTTTTGACTAATTTTCTGCTTTGTGTGTCGCTGCCAGGATTGGATCATATGTATAGTCGAAGGTTTGTCCTTTTCGGGATCCTTCTTATCGTGCTTCTTGTTTTCCTTTCCGTCCTTCCAATCCTTGACCAAATGTTTGAGTTTACCTGACTTGATCAGTGACTCAATGTGCTTTTTGAGCTGGATACATTCTTCCGTGCCGTGGCCCTTGTCGTTGTGGAATTCGCAGAAGCGATTTCCCTGACGACGGTCCACCGGAGTCGTCATTGGGCGAGGTCTCGGGAAGTTGGCCCCTTCTGTCAGCAGGATCTCCCGGTAAGACATTTTTAAGGGGGTGACCTTGTCCTCTGACCGCCCTCCTTTGTTCTAGCTCTTGTAGTCCGAGCCCCTTCCACTGCTTTGGTTGTTTTGACCACCCGACTGTCTCCTGGACTGGTCGTTTGACCGATAGCTGTTTCCCTTTGTAGGATAGGCCGCAGCTACCGCGGTTTCTCCTTCTATAAAGTTCCTGACCCTTTCCATGAGGTCGTCATACCTCTTTGGTCGCTTGTCGTTGAGCCGTCTAATTAATTCCCTGTCTTCATGGCATGCATATAATCGGAAATTTTTAGAAGTTCCGGCATTGTCTTTGTGCGCTTGCACTCGTCATTGAAGCGTTTGGTGAAGGCCTCCGTAGATTCCCCAGGCCGTTGCTTGACGGTTGTTAATGAGACCGGGTCCTTATTATACTTCTTTCGCTGAGTATAATTGTTTTTTGAACACAGTGCGCATTTCAGTGAAGCTATCGATGCTTCCGGGAGGAAGCCCCTCAAACCAATCACGAGCATTGCCAATCAAGGTTGAATTGAACATCTGGCACCATATAGGCATGGGCCATCGTTCGATTTTCGCGTATGTGTCAAATATCTTTATGTGATCATCCGGATCACCAAACCCATCATAAGTCTTGACGCACGCCAGCATGCGACGCTTTTTATCCTTGGAGTAATTCCGTATGCGGAGAGTGAAAGAATCTTCCTTGGGATCACACCATGGAAGGGTGAGATTAGGATCACACCATGGGCGGGAGAGATCTTCCTCTTCCACCTCACGGTAATAGGGGCCACCGTAGTACCCTTCATCGTCTGGCGGCGGTGGAGGAGTACGCCTAGGTCGGCGACGCTTGGGTGGATGGTCATCTGAATCCTCTCCTGATGGACTAGGGGAAGGGGGAGGTGCCCCACCTTTTGGTAAAGGATCCTCTCTATGAGAAGAGCTAGGAGCCTTTTTCCCGGCATTCATCCTATCCCACACACTTGTGCGGCGATTTTTCCTGGTTAATTCCAGGTCCGGCCATTCGGCTGAATCATCAGATCTATCTCCTTCTTCACGAGATTGTAGTAGTTCCTGCATAACACGATCCCCTATGCGCTCGAACACATTCCGAGGTTGAGGGGTTTCCTCAAAGAGGTTTTGTTCTTGGGGTCGTACCCTCTTCTTCCTTTGAGTCTGAGGAGAGGTGCCGGATGCGGCCCTGCCAAAGTTGAGCCTAGATTGGAGGTTCCTACCTAGGTTTAAGCTGGACGCGATTCCTGGGACGATCCTCTCGAAGTTCTGTGATTGTGGTAAATTACGACCTTTAGGAAAAGCAGCGTAAAAGCGGTAAGTATTAAGTGACGATTTAGGAAAATCAAGCACTAATGACCCAATGAAGTTCAAAGTTCGTTTCCCAAGGAGGTATATGTGTGTGAATAAAATGTAGTTGATTTGAGATTAATATTGGTTAGAAGGGGATGAGAAAAGAGAATGACGAAGACGTGAATTTAATTACTACGACGACAAAACGTAAAACCGTAAAAAATGCTAAAATAAAAATAAATTCTAAAAATTACCAAAAATTTACCAAAAATCAAAATAAATAAACTAAGAGTTTACCAATGATCAAAACTTTTTCAAACCTTTTAATTAATTAAAAATTCAATTTTTAAATGCTAATTAAAGCCCTAAAAATCAAATAAATTATCAAAAAGCCCAAATAAAGATTTTTCAATTGGTAAACCTCTAAAATGACCTAAAAAGATTAAAAACTATTTTTAGAAATTTTTAAACTAAGAAAAACTATTTAAAATGATTTAAAATCAATTAAAACTTAAAATAATTATAAAAATTAATCTAAAAGTGATAAAATTAATCTAAGAGTTGCAAAATCCTATTTTAATTTAGTTAAGCTAAGAAAAATGTAAAAAGTAGAAAAATGAGAAATTTGAAAAATAATAATAAAATAATATTAAAATAATATTAAAAATCTAAAATTTATAAAAAATTCTAAAAACTTGCAAACTAGTTTATTTTAACCTAAATAAACAGAAAATGAAAGTGAAATGACCAGAATACCTCTATTGGCCCCTCAAATGGGTCAAAACCAAAAACAGTCCACTCAAATGGGCTTTTTAGCCCAAAAAGTAATACTTGGCCCAATTGACTTGGAAAAGCCCAATCTGACTCAAAATTCAATTCTAAACACAAAACTCTATAGGCCCAAAGGCTGAAAGTGAGCTTATCACAGCTTATTAAGCAAACAGCTTATCCTTATTGGGCTTTTTAGCCCATTAAGCAATAAGCTAATGCCATAAGCTCTAATGTGACACACAACCTTCTTTTGGGATGCTTAAGAGATCTGTAAAAAGAAAATTTGAAAAAGCACACTCAATAAGCCAGAAATAAGCAAAGTACAATTTCACTAAAAGACAAAATAGTCGGGTTTGAGATATAGGGCGCCTCAGAACTTGATTCAACTTGCAAAATGTCACAAATGAACTCAATAAGCCAAATCAATCAAAAAAATTCCAATAAGCAACACCAATAAGCCAGAATGAACCAATAAGCACTTATGAAAAAGTCAATTAAGTTGGTTTTCTAGTCAAACCCTAAAGTCAACACACCAAATGCTCCAGTATGAACAAATGGGTCAAATAATGAGCACCTATTACAAAATCCAACTTGTTGCTGGTTAAAATAAGCTATTATAGCTTATTCATAAGCTGAAACCTAATTAACACTAGCAGTGGCTAGCAGCAGGGGAAAGGAGTTCCCACTGCTTTGACTATTTGACCAAGCTTTTTAGAGAGATTTAGTTGGATTCAATTGGAAAAAAGGGCACCCTTGTGATCAGTGAATCACAAGGAGTCAATATCAACAAGAAAATCACAATTTGGTTCACACAATAAGCCCAGATTAATCAAACAGTCACCAGATATTGCACAGACTTGGGAAAATAAGCAGTTATGCACAAATAAGCAGATATAGCATGAATAAGACAACCAAATTCAACAGGATGCATACACAAGCTATATAAACTATGAATAAGCACAAACAAACTTATATCAAGCATTGAAACAAAGTGAATAAGCAGAATCAAGCACCAAAAGTTATTGATAAGAACAAGGTGAATATGCAGAAACTTTTGCTGATCTAATTGACACTAAATCCAATTTCAAGCATCCAAATCTCTTTCCCTGATGTTATTAACCTAGTTTAATCACTTGTTAACCCTAGTCTATGATTAGATCTAGGTGTCCCTTAAACCACAGCCAAAAATATCAAGTAAACAAGATTTTATACCCTTTTTATGAATCTAGGTGTTTCAAACCACAAAAATTGCAGATGTATGACCAAGTACACCAGGTAAGAAGATACCAACAGATAACAACACAAAACCAACACTCTACAATCCTCAAAACCTGCTTATGCAGTTAACCCAAACACCCCTTAATAACCTGTTTTGACAAGTTTTCAAAGGATTATCAAGATTTAACCCACAAATCAAGCTAACAACACCTCAATAACATCAAACCAACACAAGTAAACCAGATTCAACCACAAAATCACAGATTCAAGAACAATCAAACAAAATCATAAAATATTCAGAAAATAAAGGAGAAAATGAAAAAGGAGAAGGGTGCAAACCTCCAAGACCTACATCCAGGCCCTGGATTGTTTGAGCTGAGGTACTAGCAGAACAAGTACCAGCTTCCAATGCTGCTAAGATGAACAAACAATAAAGTGAGATCAAATAACCAAGACTTTCTGATTTTTGAAACCCAAGTTTTATTTCTTAAAACCTTGCCTCAAAAACCTTCAAACATTAAAATGGAACTCAGAATTAGGCTATTCTAACACCAACTTTTAATAAACAAGAACAAGATTTCATAAATTTCTGAAAATCAAATTTTATTAACTTAAAAAGGGATTACAAAGATTGATAGCCTTAAACTAGAACAAAGGGACTCTCACAGGTTGAGGTATCCTTTTATAGACATATGTTAGCTAATCACTGTTCACAAACCCTATAAGTGAATTTCCTATAATGTCCTTGAGGCTTCTAGACGATTCTTTGTTATGAGCTATCCAAAATGATCCTAGACGTTCAAAATATCTTTGAAGTGAAGCTAAGACTCTCAGCTGTTGATTTTGACACGTCAGCTTACTTGGAGAGGAAGTTGCGTTTTGATTGGTTGAAAGGGAATTGGGGGTGGGGTCCATAGTGAGTGGGAGTGAGGGTTTTTGGTGTGGGATGTGTTTCTGCATGTGTGAATCACACATGTGCCAGGGTAATTGAAAATTACCCTTGTTTAAGTGGAGTAATTTCTGGGGGTGAAGAAAGGTAAACAGTAACCTTTTTGATCCAATTTTGGGGGAAAGTTGTGTGTTTGGCACAATTTCGTTTCAAATGTTTCCTTTGCACAACATTAGTCCTTGTTCTTTGGCCAAACATGTATAATAAGAATTTCAGCCCTATAAAACATATTCCTTTGTTATACAAGTTATGGTTTTCACACTTTTGGCACAAAACTTTGGTAAAAAGATATCAAGGGTTGTTTTTGCCATTCTTGGATATTTGAGGGACTGATCTTGGACATTGTTGATCTTCAAAGGTCTTCAATATAACTTTAACTCCATAAGGGAGCATAATTGACAAATTAGATTTGATGAGGGACTAATCTTGCCAATTCTTCAAAGTTGAAGGACCATTTGTGTTATTTTGACAAACTTAAGGGACCAAACTTGTAATTATGAATTCCCAAGTGTTTTAAGTGTCATTTCTTCATTGTTTGAGGATCAATCTTGCATATCTTCAAGTCTTCAAGGGTAAATGTTGGATAACTCATGATCTAGGGCCTGGTTCTTTGTACGGCTTCATTTCTCGTGTCCGTTTTTCCTTGTTTCTTGTGATCTTTTGTCTTTTTCACGATATCCATACCTAAAATACACAAGTAAACAAACACAAGCATATATATGGTATTTTATGACATTTTTATGCATTTAAAGCCCGAAAAGAACGATGAGATCATGTATAAATGCCATCTCATCACTCCCCCATACTAAGCCATTGCCGTGCTCTCACGCAATGCTAGAATAGAGTATCTAAGCATTACCAAAGTTCAGTTTTATTAACCTTTATTGAAGAGTAAAAGACTTGCAACAATACTATGAAGATGTGTAAAGACATAATGTATGATTTTCATCACGAATGTGACTTTTAGGGTCAAAGAATAGAAACAAGTAAATGTCCCATAGAGTAAATTTTGTCATCCTTGATTGTCATACATTCCATGCTAAGTGCAAAAACGAGATCATTGTTGGTAGAAGTCACAATGCTAACACTACTCATACGTCCAAATTGTGTAATACTTTTTCTCCCCGCAATCCTAATTATTATAAAAGGAAATGGGTTACTGACATTTTTTAACTATTTGGCATGGATCACAAGTGATTCATATTTACTTATTTGAGTATTTATTAGTCCGAAAGCAAAGTAGCACGATTTAATCGATAGTTAGTCGAAGGACAAAATCTTTTAAAACGGCTTCTCGTGTATCTCCTTAAGTTCATATATTGGCATAACTCGTTTCACGATTTGAGACCTTTCTCGGACCGATATTTGGCATGTACTTCATACTTCAAATCTTGGGAAGACGTTCTTGAAATTATGGTCTTCTCTTCATATATTTGGAATTTCTTCACTTGACGTTTTTGAGAGATTCTTCATATTTGGACCACGACTTCATCATTTTTCTTCAATCTTTATTTTTGACTTTGATATACAACGATCCGCCTCCTTTTCGGACTTGGATATATTTATCCTCATACCTTGTTAGGGTCTTTTTGGATAGACTTTCTCCATGATATTTAGGGGAGTAATTGCTTTTCGTCATGTGTCTCGATCCTTCATATTGATTTAGGAATAATGATACTTCACATCATCTTGGATCTTTAGCAACAAAATAGGGCTCCTCATGCCTTGTTAGGGCCTTTTTGGATGATCACCAATCTTCGCGTCCCGCTTCAATAAGTTATGCCTTGGCTATGAACTCTATTCAACCCCGAGCAATTTTTAAACGATCTTGCGCTAGAGGCTAAGTAACCTTTCAAATCGTACGACCTTACTTATTGCAATTATTATTATTCCTAATGCATTGATCTTATGGGAAGAAAAATCCACAATTAAAAACATATGAGTTTTTGAAAGAACATTTTCATGTTCTACGTTTAGCATGATCACTTGTCTAACTCTATCATCTCTCGTTCTTCACTATATAAAGACCTCAAATTAAAGAGACTCGTGAATACTTAGCCATGCAAGTCAAAATTAAGCCAAATTTGGATTAGCTTTCATTAAGACTATATCAAATCAAAGTTTTGGGTTTTCAAGCCACCTATAGGATCTTGCACTTTCTGGGACTTTTTCAAGTTTAGAGAATGCATTTTATAGTTCCCTTGATAAGTGACTTTCTAGGATCAATTATAGGAACTTGCGAAAAGTTCTTGTTCTTAACCCGAATGAGCTAAGACTTTCGCGTTTTAAAGCTCCCTATATAAAAGTCTAGCAAAACTTGAATTGAGCGGGTTAAGGAATGTAAATGGCTCCAAATGCCCATCAAGTCAAAAATTAGCTCTTATTCTATCCATCAGAAAATATACATTCGTGTCTTAAAAACACTTATGAAAACTAAGAAAATTTTTAAAATTTGGCCATTTTTAGCCTTATTAGCAACAAAACAAAACATTGAAAGTTGGAAAGCGTGAGGGCGTAGCAAAGCAAGTACCTATTCACCCCCATACTAAAAGTAAACATTGTCCTCAATGTTTCGAGTCTAAAGGTGGAGCACCCCCATACTAGAGACGAAGAATCGAATGCTTAGGATCTAGCATGGAAAGGGTGATTGATGTGTCGAGATATGTATAGTGATAATTTGAGATACGTTATAGGATAAATTAGAAAATTACCTTTAGGAAAAAGTAATTGACTAATAATACCAATGACGAATTCAATTAAACACGTGATGAACCAAGTTCGTTGTACACGAAGATCGAGTGAATTTGAGACGTTTTGTTTTAATTTGGACAATTGATTTGAATTTGGTTTTGGTTTTTATTCTAAAATTACTCCTAGAATTTTTACCTAAGTGCATGAATTGTAAACCCGAATTATTCTATCTAAAGATGATTATAAAAAAAATGGACAATTGAACTATTTAAAAAATAAACATTCTATTAAAAATCAATTTTAAAATTTAAACTATTTATCTAAAAGTAATTTTAAACTATTTAAACAAATTTAAAAATCTAAAAACTAATAAAATCTATTCAAAAGTAACTTTTACTTTTTATCAAGAAAGTATATTTATAAAACTAATTTAATTAAAATCTACTTTAAAATCAAATCTTTATAACTAATTAATAAAACATTTTTATTTTTATTTTTATTATTTTACTTTTAAATAAATTTAATTAAACTAATATTTTCATTTCCCAAATTAAAATAAACAAACATTAAAAGTAATTATGTATTTTTCAATTGACTTTTTAAACTAAGAAATTTATTAACAAAAACGTCCATTTAATTTAAGAGTGAAAGTTATAAACCCACTGTCTATAATAATCACATGTAGCAATTATAAAACAAAATAAGCCTATAACCCAGATGGTTAAGGCGTTCACCCTATAACATGCAGGTCTCGAGTTCGAGACCTGCTGGAGACATTTTTGAAATTATTAATTTTTGGAATAGTTACATAACATCTTACTCATAACATCAATTCACTACATAAATCAGCTAAGCAAAAAGGCAAGAATCTATCAATATTCATAAGAAGATACTAATAATATAAAAAAATCAGCAATACACAAATGAAAATCACAAACACACAGCTAATCAATTACAACATAATATAATACTACTAAATCCAGATTATTAGTTCATATCACAGTTACTCACAAATCAAATTTAAGAACGGGTAAGAAAACGATCAGAATAACTAGCAGTGTATAAAATCAAATCGTACACCAGCAGTCCATGGATATAAAAT
This sequence comes from Glebionis coronaria, assembly GCA_025667525.1. Lineage (NCBI taxonomy): Eukaryota > Viridiplantae > Streptophyta > Magnoliopsida > Asterales > Asteraceae > Glebionis > Glebionis coronaria. The sequence goes on from CM046875.1 coordinate 303,764,993, forward strand.
TAGATGACGACAATAATAGAATAAAGTAACACGTAGTAGCAAACTCTCTCTAATGGAAATAATATGGCAGTACTAGTTGCGCTCAACAGTTTATGTAGCTTGGACATACTACAACGAGAAAAACAATTATCGACCAAAGTTTAAAATACTAAAAAAAAAAACAAAATCTCAGGTTTCAAATTCTAAATCACTTAATTACCCAAAAATGAACTAAACTAGCTCTTAGCTCTAATACTACGGAAGAACAGTTACATCAAAGCAACAAAAACAGATTCAAAGATATTCAGCAACATTCAAGAAATCACCATCAGCAGTAAATCATAAGACAGTATAAAGTATGCAGTAACAACAGATTTTGAATTCATACAAACAAAATGTCCAAAGACCATGCTTCACAGTTCATAATAAGGATCACCTAGTCATATGATGCATCAACTATCAACTTATATAGCAGCTTATGCGTGCTCTTCCTCCGACTATAAATGATTCAATAACATTCAACTCTGTAAGAACGATTTAACAGATTTAAACTTATCACGACAACCTACCAAATTCTTAAGCTGAAAGGATAAAAACTCAAACTTATTTGAACATTTAACACAAAAAACTTGCATAAAACTTAACCTAAACTTACCGGATCAAGCTAAACAAACAGCAATTACCATAATCAGCAGCTTAACAACTTAACAATTTCAGCAAACCCTTCTAAAATCCATAAATGAATCAGGATATTTCCAAAAGCATTCAAGACTCAACAGTAGAACTCTCAGCAAACATCAAACTTGAATAACGTATCCATGAAAAATTTAAGCATTAAAAATGAAGAGTGTAACAACAGTTAACTTAACAAAACTCAACAGTTACAATCAAAACAGATCAGGCTCTTGGACATGAACAAATTTAATAAGAAAAATAAAGTCATCATCATAAACAGATTCGTGAATCACTCATATCATCCAATTTACACTACCATTAAACTAAGCAGTAAACAATAATGAAAACTAAGAACGAGCTTGACCATTTGAATAAATCCGTTGAGATGTAGAAGCGGCGCTGAGCCGTCTAGATAACCGAATCAAAACCACTTTCTATCACCATATGAACCACCATCTTTACTTGAATCAGCAACCATTTATAAACTTAAACAGTGGTTTAAGTTTTTTATCCCTAATCTCTCTAAACATTCAGATAAGCTAACATTTAAGCTTACCCAAATATTACTCAGTTATAACAAAGTAATATCTTCAGATTTGCAAGAATTTAAACACAAAACTCACGAGAATTAAAAGCTTTATCAAAACTGAAAAAACGAATTTTATTAACTCAAAGATTTATTACAAATTTAATTAAAAGAAAAATACAAGTCTAAATTAAAACTAACATTATAACTAGGAAAGAAAAAAGGGATGCTCATACTGAATAAAATGGGGGTTTTTATAGGCTCGGTGAGAGGGTGTGGGGTGAGTTTGTTGGTGAAGAGGAGTCAATTTTAGCCATTGATTCAGCATCTTCATCTTCTCTCTCCTGTCCATCTTGATCAAACGGATGTAATCAGTCCTCTCTCACTCGGATTGCCACCCTGTCATATCCTGTGCTTCTTCTTTGCTGCTGTGTCCTCTCTTGATTGGTTGATTGGGAATAATGAGGTGTTAAGGCCAATAATATGGTGCCACGAATTCGATTCCTTCCATATCCATCTTCCTAAAAACTTGGGGAATTTATATCAATACGTGTGAATCACACATATTAACCAAAACCCCCAATTTATTTGACTTTTGGGTAATTGTGAATAGTGATTAGGGTTAGGGAAGGGGTAAAAGTTACTGGTTATTTTATGGTGAGATGAGAGAGATGGTAATCTTTGTTTTCATCGAAATAAAGTGTGTGTGGTTAATAAATGGGTAAGTTTGACTAAATGAAAACTTTTAATAACCGTTCCATCTAATTGGGCTAGGATTGGACTTTTCCAAATAATCTTCCTTTGCTCTTTCAAATTCGCTTCTTGGGCTTTTGACCCAATAAAAACATCCCATTCGTCTCTTTATTTAAATTAAGAATTGGGCCTAGTTGGGCTTGTAATCCGATTTTGACAAGTTCATTTCCTCAAATGGGCTTTTGGGCCCATTTTCCCAAATGTGGGTCCCACTTGGCCCATTAGCTTCATAAAAGATTAAATCCGCTAAAGTCGAGCTCGAAATTGGCTTTGTCGATCTTTTTCTTCAAACTCGTGCTGGTTTTTGCCGATTTTCGCGAACTTGGTACCTACACACATAAAAACAAGAAACAAGTATATACAAGGCAAAATCGATACATATTGTGCACTTATTCATTGTTTTAAGATACAATTGATATGACTAAAATAGCTCATATCAAACTCCCCCTTGCTAAGCAATTGCCGTGTCCTCACGCAATGATAAAATAAAATATTAACTACACCATTATTCAACATTTTGACACTTAATTTTGCAAAGACATAATGTATTGCTTTCATTATTTGAAAAATAACTTTTAGGATCATAAAACTCAAATAGATTCATCGTCCCCGACTTTTCACTTTTCCATGCCAAGTGCAAAAACAAGATCATTGTCAATCATAAGCTCCAAAATTAAACCAACTCATACAAGTAATTTGTGTTAAACTCAATCTCCTATTATTCCTAATTGTATCTCTAGATTTTATTTGTCATTCACCCAAAGGCTCATTTGAATTTATTTTGATATTTATTAATTCAAAAATGAAGGCAAGAACGGTGTAAACTCAACACTCAAAACCTAACCTCGACTTCAAAAACCGTTGTCACTAAAGAAAGCCCACATCAAGGATAACTTAACACGATTTAGGGATAAATCCCGGACCCGAAATTTGGCTAATATGGCTACTTAAAAAGCAACAATAAAAACCTCCAAAGTCAATTTTGACCTTATTAATGGAGTTAGCAACAACTACATCATAACACCTTGTGGCTCTTTAAGATGCAATTGTGCTCCTTATTTAAAATCTACACCCTAAGGCTCCTTGGACAAAAATAAGGGAATTGACTTCACCATCCCACCTTACGGATCATAATGATGAAGCAATTTTTATTCAACACGCCCCTTGACATACACCCTAAGGCTCTAATGACAAGGTTAATGCTACATGACTCCCACCCGAAGGCTCCTAGAGAACATGTTTTTTATTTATTCTTCTTTATTAATATGATATTTATAGTAAGCCAAATTTCCGCAATCCCATGATAAAAAGTCCATGACGCTGACACCCTTAATGTGTTCTCACTTTAATTACAAGGGAAGAAAAAGAAGGAGTTACGAGTTAAGATATCAAGCCTAAACCGCTAAAAACTTCATTTATTAAGCAATTATTATTCAAGTGAGGAAAGTAAGTACGAGGAGATTAAATCAAACACAAAAATACTTACACAAAGAAGAATTTAACCTTAGAAACTTATGATTGAACTCTATCATCTCTTGTTCTCCATATTGTAAAATTTCAAAAATGTGAAATCAATGGATACTTAGCCTATTAAATCAAAGTTTTGGGTTTTCAAGTCATCTATAGGATCTTGCATCTTCTTATAATTTTTCAAGTTTTAGAATTTGCGTTTTAAAGTACCCTTAATAAACGACTTTCTAGGATCAATTATAGGAACTTGCGAAAAGTTATTGTTCTTAACTCGTATGAATTAAGACTTTCGAATTTTAAAGCTCCGTATATAAAAGCCTAGCAAAACTTAATTCAAATACGTTAAGGAAAAGCTAAGGTAAAAAAACCGAGTCGAGTCATAAACTATTTTTATTTTCACCAACGGAAAGCCTACATTCGTGTCAAAAGCACTTATTTTATTTATTAAAACTTAAAAATAACACTAAAAATTTAAAATTTTATTGAAAAATGAGAAAAACAACGTTTGGACACGACAAAAGCAATAACAAGCGATTATATCGATTGACTCCCCCATGCTAAAACCAAACATTGTCCTTAATGTTTCTTAGCTCAAGAGTAACACCCCCTTGCTAAAACACGAAGAGTCTAATGCAAAATCCTAGCATGGAAAGAGTACGCAAATCTATATGCCGTTTATTAATTATGACTTAAGATAAAACGTTAGTCGATAAAAATCAAGGGATAGAAAGTGTGCTCCTTTTTGGCATTCAAAGAATGGAAGATCAAGTGGACCGGCAGAAACCGAACACGAGAGTCTTCAATTATTAGGGTCATACCTAATGTTGGAAATACGTTTTTACGTATTTAGGAAGATTCGGTCACTCCGACAATATATTAAGTAGTAGCTCGTAGTCTAGATATCTTTATTAAACAAACAAAGTCAAGCCTAGCCTACAACATGTGTAGGCCGGCCCAACATTGTAAGCCCAAGCCCATCACAAGGCTTGGGTATATAAACCCTCTCCTTTGATGGAGAGGGTGTGTGGTTAATCATTTTTCACACAGTTCACTTTGGTTTCTCTCTCTAGAATTGTGTTTAATCCACCATCTCTCTATCTCTTTCTCTCTCTAAAAACATAAGCAAGATTTACATATCTAACAAATGGTATCAAGAGCCATGGGATGATTGTATTGTTCATGTGTTTGTGTTCTTGATTATCTCGCCATTTTTGATCCATTTTCACACGTCCAAAATTTTTTTTGTGTGTGTTTTTGATGGTTTTTCTTGATACAAATCTTCTACATAGTTGTGGTAGGGATTTGGTATAATTACTTTGGCTAAAAACACACAAATTTTGGGTGTTTTGATCATTTTTTGGCTTAAAATCACGAATTGGTTGAGTTTTGTCCGAGAAAAGTGGGAATTATTCTGATTTGGTCATCGGAAAAGGGTTTATAGTACATTCCGATCAGTGTAATCAGAATAGGGTTTAGGTATTCCGATTGGTATTCAGATTTGGTATTCCGATCACGACATTCCGATTGGTATTCAGATTGGTATTCAGATTTGGTATTCCGATCAAGGCATTCAGATTGGTATTCAGATTGGCATTCAGATTTGGTATTCCGATCACGACATTCTGATTGGTATTCAGATTCAGATTTGGTATTTCGATCACGGCATTCCGAGTGGCATTCAGATTTGGTATTCAGATTAGGTACATTCCGATTAGGGTTTATTCCGATCAAGGTTATTCCGATCACTATTCCGACTGATATTCCGATCACTATTCCGATCAACATTCCGATAACAAAAATTATTCCTAAAAAAATTTCGACTCGTGTGTAATTTTGACTTGGAATTTTTGGTTTATCAAGGACATATTTTAGGGGATTTTAACATTGTTTCTCGACTTCAACTCACAACAACAAACACATTTACTTTCTTTCATTGATCGATCAAAGTTTGTAAATCTTAACTTATTGAAATGGAGTACACATCTCTTACGGATAAGTCCATCCTCTCGGGTACGGATAATCGTCCACCAATGTTGGTGAAGACTATGTATGAGGAATGGGCTTCCCGAATGGAAATTTATATGTTGAACAAGGAGAATGGACATCTCATTTGGGCATCGGTGCTCAATGGACCATTAGATTATGGTACAGTGACGGAAGGTACAACTACTCGTCCTCGCACAATGGGTGAATTGACTGGAGATATGAAGATTCAAGACAAATGTGATAAGTATGCTACAAACATCATTCTCCAAGCCCTTCCTCCAGATGTCTACAAACTCGTCATCAAACATAAAGTTGCCAAAGAGTTATGGGATAGAATTCGTGTTCTCATGCAAGGCACCTCGTTAACTAAACAAGAACGAGAGTGTAAGCTTTATGATACTTTTCATACGTTTGCCTATGTGCCAGGGGAGACTCTCAATGATTACTATCTGAGATTTACTCTATTGTTGAATAAGCTCAATATCTATGGCATGACAATTCCTACCTTTCAATTGAACACCAAGTATTTGAACACTCTTCCTTCAGAATGGAAAACATACGTGACGGATGTTAAATTGGCTAAGGACTTGCATAACACCAATGTGGATCAACTTCAAGCTTTTCTTCAACAACACGAATGCCATGTGATCGAGGCTCGGTTGTCTACACCTCAAGTTCATGATCCACTTGCAATGTATGCTTCTCAACAAAACATGGCTTATACTTATCAACAACCATCATACTTGCAGCAGACACCACCACACAACCATCACCATCACAAGCCAACACTTCTCCATTGGGCTATACTCCTCAGCAAGGATATTTTCCAATTGAAGCACAACCAACACAAGCTTTCTACTCTAATGAACCTCCACCAATCCAAGCACCGGTCTTTACTCCAAATGATACGCCAGCTGATGTTCTAAACCATCTCACAGCCTACTTGTCAAAACTTGTTGCAACTAGAGGATTTCCACCAACAAACAATCAGCTCCACACCTCATCAAATCCTCGACAACAAGCCACTGTTCAAGATGGTCAAGTGACGGTGCAACCAATTCAGGGAAGGCAAAATTCATATGGACCTCCTACAAGGACTGGGAACAATCAAGCTGTGAATTCTCAAGCTAGTGGAAATGGGAGTCCTATTGGTCCTAAGAAGGTTGTGACTTGCTTCAATTGCCGAGGACAAGGTCATATGGCTAAGGAGTGCACTCAGCCGAAAAGGAGGAGGGATGATGCATGGTTTCGTGAGAAGATGTATTTGGTTGATGCTCAGTCTAAGGGGAAGATCTTGGATTCAGAGGAGTTAGCATTTCTTACAGACCTAGGGGCAGCAGATACTGAAGGCATTGCAGTCGTTTCTACTTCTAGTGCAGCTTATCAAGCGGACGATCTTGATGCATATGATTCGGATTGTGATGACATTCACTCTGCCCAAGCTGCTCTCGTTGCTAATCTCTCTCACTAAGGTTCTGATGTCATCAGTGAGGTACCAACCACATCTAATAATGTTGATGATAACCAACATCAAGTTGGGCATGAAAATGACAACCTCGAACAGCATTCGGAAACTAGTAACTCAAATGATGTGGTACCCAATCCTACACATTTGAGTGAACCTCAACCAAATGCTACGACGGGTATGGCATCTTATGATCAACATGATTTGGTCATGGTGCCTAAACATATAATTGATCAAATGCATATGGCCCTCAGACAATCCGTAGATACGAATTCCACCCTAACTGCTGAGCTTGTGTTGCATAAAGAAAAGGTCAAAACTTTTGAAATGGTCCCTCAAGAAGAGAAAATAACATGTTCTGAATTTGACCAATTTTGTTTTGAAAATATTGAACACTTGAAAGAAATAGAATCATTAAAAGCTAATCTTTCCAATGAATTAAAAGAAAAAGAGTCGGTTGTCAATGATTTTCAGAAACTTAAAATGGATTTCGAAACTCTCGAGTCTAAAAAGGTTGAATCGGAAATTAATGCTACCAAACTTCTTAAATTCAAAGAACAACAACTTTTAAAACAATACTCTTCCACAGAAAAGGTTCATCTTTTAACTAAATCATTTAAAGAACTCGAACTTAAACGTCTTCAAGATTTACCACCTAATCCCGGTTATGCAAAACAAGCTCAGGAATATATTCCCGGTCTTTATGATATGACCATAATTGGGAAATCGAAAGAAGCACCTTTTGTTCGTAGTACTGAGGAGACACAATCACTTGGGGATGAAACTCATTCTAAAATGCTTTCAAAATTCCATACAATTGATTATGATCAACATAACAAAGATCAATTTTCGAAAAAGACACGCTTTTGCTTACAAAAGGAATTAGCAGAATTAACAGTTCTTGTGCCCCAACGTTTGTCAAATGAAAACCTTCCTAGTACGTCTCCTACACTCGTCAAAAAGGATTTAACGAAGTTAATTCCACCGGTAAGTAAGGCGTCCGTTAACTTAAATACGGTTCACCAACACTTAGCTGATTTTGACAAGGTCATTTTGGAACGTACGACGGCCACGGCCATAACGGAAGGTGAATGGAACTTTGAGCACACTAGAGCTGCGTTTCGAGATGAAATTGTTCCGTTTGTAAACAATGTTAAAGCTTGTCTTCGTAATATTGATCAAGATTTGTTTTTGGAAATAGAAGAAGTTAGACGTGTTTTCAATGAAATGGAAGATGCTTATGAAAACAGTTTACTTGAAATAGAACGAGTTTCACGCCATAATGATATGCTTCTGAATCAAGTGATGTCTCATGATATAGCTTCTGTCTGTGTGAATACAAGTGTTGATAATGATTCTATTGTGCATAATGTTGAATCTGTGGATAATGTGGTAGATAGTACTTGTCACGAATCTGACGCTGAATTTTTAAAGCTTCAAGATTCATATTCTTCGCTTTCAAAACGTTTTGATGAGATTCAAACACATTGTATTTCGCTTGAATGCAAGCAACAATTTATTCAAGAAATCTTTGAAACGTCATTCGAAGGTGTCAATATCGATGATGCAAACTTTGAAAAGAATTTTCGATTGAATTTACAATCAAAACAGCGTCAGCCAAGTGACAAGGTTGCTCAATCTTTTCCGATAGACATAGAGAAATCTAAGGAGCTTAACTGTGTGAACGTACTTAAGGCTGCTGAGAATCTTAAACTTGATCTAGATAATCGAGTTTCCAAGATTTTGTCCAAAGTTGATAACTTAAAACAGAAAAATACACGATTCTTCGATTCAGTACAGCCCGCATGTGTTGATACCACTACATAGAATCAATCATTGATTGAACAATTGAGTCGAAAGTCGGTGGAAATATCTGATTTGAGGGAACAAATTTGTGATAAGAACCTGGTCTTGGCTGAGTTAAAGGAAACACTTCGTACTCTCAAAGGTAAGAATGTTGTGGATAACGCAGCCACCATCTCAGCATCGTCCTCTAGTGCAATAAAAAGAACCCTTATAGCCGTCACACCACTTAACAAGGGCCCTAGGACTAAACCTTCTCAAACATTGGTCACTAAAGATAAGGCGGAATCAAAACCAGCTTCTAATATTCCCGTGTTGCCTTCTACAGGAGTAAGCACCACTACTAAGGCTCAAAGATCTAAGCTTAAAAGAAACAAGAAGAATGATAGGATCTTGCCCTCATCTAGTAGTCAAGTGAAGAAGAAAGTAGAAGCCCATCCTAGGAATGTTATTTCTGTTTTGAATAAAAAGAATCATGTAGCTAAACCTAAAGGCTCTGCGGTTGTGCAGCGTTCTAAGCCTACTGTGAATTCTAATTTGAAATGTTGGAATTGCAATGAATGTATGTTTTCTAGTCGTCATGATTCTTGCCTTATTGACCATGTGAATGAGATGTATGCCCGGAAAAATGGATTAGAATGGAAACCGACTGGGAAAGTGTTAACCCAAGTTGGTTGGTTGTGGCGCCCCACTGGTAGAACTTTCACTATAGTAGGAAATACGTGCCCTTTGACTAGGATCACTCCCACTAAAGTGAAGAAAGCGTGCCCTTTAACTAGGAGTACCAAGGCTACCAAAACACAAGCGTGTCCTTTAACTAGGAACACCAACACTACTGTAGGAACAAAGTGCCCTTTAAATAGGTCTACTCCTACTGTAGTGCCCGCTAATACTCTAAAACCTCAGAAAATTGGAACAGTAAAACATGTAAATGATAAAACTCACATTAGAAAATGCAGGAAATCTAAGGATAACAAGAATGTTAGCAATTCTGATAATAACATATCTGTATCTGCTAACACTCCGGAACCAATAGTTTCCAATGCATTGTCTACTGTTGTGATTGAAAACTGGTGGTCCAAATTGTTCTATGGTATTTGGACTCTGGTTGCTCCAAGCATATGACCGGAGATCACTCTCAGCTCAGAAATTTCGTCAGCAAGTTTCTTGGTACGGTTAGATTTGGAAATGATCATATTGCAAAGATAATGGGTTATGGTGAATATCATATTGGGAATGTTATAATTTCAAGAGTGTATTACGTGGAAGGTCTTGGTCACAACTTATTTTCTGTGGGACAATTTTGTGATGCAAACCTAGAAGTTACTTTTCGAGAGCATACCTGCTTCATTCGTAATTTGGAAGGGGTTGATTTACTGAAAGGTACTCGAGGGAATAATTTGTATACTTTGTCTCTAAAAGATATGATGGCCGCTTCTCCCGTATGTCTTCTCTCCAAAGCATCAAAGACTAAGTCATGGTTATGGCATCGACGGTTATCTCATCTTAACTTTGACGCTATTAATCACTTGGCGAAAAACGAACTTGTTCGTGGTCTTCATAAACTATCATTTCACAAGGATCATTTGTGTTCCGCGTGTACAATGAGGAAAAGCACTAAGAAGTCTTACAAACCCAAGACTGAAGACACCAACCAAGAGAAACTTTATCTGTTGCATATGGATCTTTGTGGGCCAATGCGTGTTGAAAGTCTTAGTGGCAAAAAGTACATCCTCGTCATTGTCGATGATTACTCTCGGTTTACATGGGTGAAATTTCTTAAAGCAAAAAATGAGGCACCTAAATTCATCATCAGATTTCTCAAGATGATTCAAGTGCGTCTCAACACTACTGTCCGACGCATTCGTACAGATAATGGAACCGAATTTGTGAATCAAATCTTGCGTGATTATTATGAAGAAGTTGGCATATCTCATGAAACATCCGTTGCACGCACTCCACAACAAAACGGTGTCGTTGAAAGGAGAAATCGCACACTTATGGAAGCTGCTCAAACGATGTTAATTTACACAAAGGCTCCATTGTTTTTATGGGCAGAAGCAGTATCAACAGCAGTGTACACACAAAACCGGTCACTAATTCGTAAACGCCATGGTAAAACACCTTATGAGCTTCTCCATGGAAAAGTACCAGATTTATCATATCTTCATGTATTTGGTTCTCTTTGCTATCCAAATAATGATGGTGACAATTTGGGAAAACTTCAACCTAAGGCTGATATTGGTATTTTCATTGGTTATGCACCCGCAAAGAAGGCATACCGAATCTACAACCGTAACTCTCGCAAGATCCTCGAAACTATGAATGTTGATTATGATGAGCTGACAACAATGGCTTCTGAGCAAAGCAGCTCTGAACCCGCACTTCATGAAATGGGACCCAGTAATATTAGTTCTGGTCTTGTCCCAAACAACCCTACTTCATCATCATTTACACCACCTACTAGGAAGGAATGGGATACGTTGTTTCAACCGTTCTTTGATGAATTATTTACTCCTCCAAGTATTGTTGCTCCAGTACCTGAGGTAATAGCTCCGGTTACCGAAGTTGTCGCTCCAGCAACCGTTGCACAATCAGACACATATGCACCTACAATTGGTCTAGATATACCTTCAACGAGTAATTCTCAACCAACACATGTAACAACTACCCACGTCATGCCTATTGATGATGAAGAGGATGATGATGATCACGATTTGGAATTCGCTCAAATGCGTGAACTTCCATTCTTTGGTGTACCAATTCCCGACCCTAATCAAGCCGGGTCGTCCACCTCAGAGGAAGCTCCTACTACAGTTTACTCCAATCCACGGATTCGTGAACATGACAGCAAGTGGACAAAGGATCATCCTATAGATTCTATTATTGGTGACCCTAATCGTCCAGTATCCACACGCAGTCAGCTACAAGAAAGTGCAATGTTTTGTCACTTTGATGCTTTTCTCACTGAAGTTGAACCTAAGACATGGCAACAAGCTTTTACTCAATCCTGTTGGATAGAAGCTATGCAAGAAGAGCTTAACGAATTCATACGTCTTGAAGTTTGTGAACTTGTCCCATGCCCGGATCAAGTGCAGTTACTCACTTTGAAATGGGTTTACAAGGTGAAACTCGATGAGTTAGGCGGAATATTGAAGAACAAAGCTCGTCTAGTAGCTCGTGGATACAAGCAATTACTGGGCATCGACTTTATGGAATCCTTTGCACCTGTTGCCCGTTTGGAAGCTATTAGACTATTCCTCGCTTATGCAGCCCATATGAATATGGTCGTATATCAGATGGATGTGAAGACGGCATTTCTTAATGGTGAACTCAAGGAAGAGGTCTATGTTCAACAACCGGATGGTTTTGTGAATCCTAATTATCCTAATCATTTGTACAAGCTTAAGAAGGCTCTCTATGGGTTGAAACAAGCTCCTCGCGCATGGTATGATCTTTTGTCACAATTCCTCATTACGCAAGGCTTCGCTAAAGGCAAGGTGGATCCCATGCTGTTCATTTAGAAACGAGGTAAAGATATGATTATGGTACAAATATATGTTGATGATATTATATTTGCAGCCTCGACCCAAACACTATCAGATGAATTTGGGACACTCATGTCTTCCAAGTTTAAGATGTCTATGATGGGCAAGGTATCATTCTTCTTAGGTCTTCAGATATCTCAGAGTCCCAGAGGCATCTTTATCAATCAATCCAAGTATGCCCTTGAATCGCTTAAGAAGTACAATATGGAATCTTGCGACCCCGTGGATACTCTAATGGTGGAACGAACTAAGCTTGATGCAGATCCTCATGGAGTTACCGTTGATCCAACACTTTATCGTGGAATGATCGGTACTCTTTTGTATATCACAGCCAGTCGACCTGATCTTCAGTTTGCTATATGTATGTGTGCCAGGTATCAAACTAGGCCTACTGAGTTACACTTAGCTACTGTTAAAAGGATCTTTCGATATCTTAAAGGAACCATTAATCGGGGACTTTGGTATTCGAAGGACTCTTCTATTGCACTAATGGCATATGCAGATGCGGATCACGCGGGTTGTCAAGATACAAGGCGTAGCACGAGTGGAACTTTGCAACTACTAGGAGATCGACTAATCAGTTGGGCATCAAAAAGGCAGAAAAGCGCTGCAATTTCAAGTACGGAAGCAGAATACATAGCTATGTCCGGTTGCTGTGCTCAAATTCTTTGGATGAGATCGCAATTAACCGACTATGGTCTAGGTTTCAACAAGATTCCGATGTACTGCGACAACAAAAGTGCAATCGCCTTATGCTGCAACAATGTTCAATTCTCCCGGTCGAAGCATATTGACATTCGCTACCACTTCATCAAGGAGCAAGTGGTAAATGGAGTAATAGAGCTTTACTTTGTCCGATCTGAGTATCAATTGGCGGATATTTTCACGAAGGCTTTAGATCACGCTCGAATTGAATTTTTGGCCGACAAGCTAGGAATGAGAACCTTCTCGTCTGAGACTCTAAAGGAACTAGCTGATGAAGCGAAAGAATAGTCTTGGTAAAACTATTCTCCGTATCCTTGGTGATCATTTGTATATATTGTTTATATTTTTATCCACAAAAGCAAAATACAAAAATATAAAACCATATAAAAACCATAAAAATTGAAAAATCTAGAAAAATCCAAAAATATTTTTACTTTACTTTTCAAAGGCATGTCTTTTGGTACGATAATATTTACGGCCTTAGAAATGTTGATTAATATTGACACGGCGCCATAAATAGAGTTCGTACAAAATTTTTAAATATTTCATAAAACATGCCTAAATGGCTTGTAGTTATTTCTGACTGCAACCCGGTTTTCATATTAAAGTCAAGTATTTCTTATGAAAGCTTTGGCTCACAACGGGAATTAGTTTTCTCGGGTAAGGTTTACTTTAAAACCTTGTAAGGGATCAAGTTTACTTTATAACTTGGTCTAACACAAATATATGTACGTTTTAGTGCATTTATTTGTTAAAACAAGAGAAGTCTTGTTTTTATGAAGCTATCATCTCTACAACCATAGCTATCTACAATTGGTATCTACATACTCGACGATGCGACTACTCAACCGACGACTACAACTCTTTCAATAGAACACGGGTCAACAATTGAGGGGGAGCAATTGTCAAGCATTCAGAATCTTCGACGCCGAACGTGCCAAGTTCACAAGTTGGTGTCAAGACTACAATACCAATCGTACATGTGGTGTCAAGAGATGACTTCAGACGTGATGAGGCGACCAAAATATGCTGACAAGAACCATTTGATCTTATCATATGATGTTCTCATCTATCAGGTCCAACCTTGTCAATTTTTTTTAATATAGTGAATATGTGATCATTCTACAAATCGATATCATATCTCATACATTTGATATCATGAAGATAAAACGGACTTGCATTTTTCTTCCCAAAACCTTTGTTAAAACTTCATTAAATCAATTGATATTAAAAACATCGATTGGGTTAATATTTTTAATATGGGGAGAAAATGTTATTTAATATGGGATATTATCACAAATGGTTTGACTTAATGTGCTGGCTCATCCCGACATGTGCGAAATGTTTTCGAGTATCGTGGCATATGTTAAGGGGGAGCAAAACGGATTTGCATATCAAAAATGGATTTTCATGGTGACATATACTTACCCAAAACCCATTTATTTCACGACGATGAAGATTGTGGTGACATAAGGATGGTAGGATATGTTAAGTCCTATGATTCTTCCAGAACCGGAGGAATCTTCCCAAGGACATTCCATAGCTAGAAATAGTAGTCCTTAGTAAAGTTGGAGAAAGATTGTGAACGTAGCTGAATGCCGACCAAGTACTTAAGTTAGCACTGGAACAATCACAACAAGGTGCTAGTTATGACGTATTGGTAAGCATTGAAGGGGTTGAAGAATGAAAAAGAATTGTAAAGATAAAGGGTGTAAAGAAAGAAGCCCTCCTTACAACTTTAGGCAGAAACCGGGTCAACACATATGCTATTGAGATCATTTTAATGATTCTCGATATTGAAGACAGACATCATGGACCCAGTGATGCAATGCACAACCCATCCCAGCTAACTCAGATATCTCTCAAAAGGTATTTGTTTTAATCATACGGAGACAACGCATTATCTATTGATTTATTCACTCCGAATAAATTGGTATTGAAAAGGTGGCACTCCTTTCCAGCCTCCGATCACTAAAATCCAAAATGCACGATCGAGTCTAGAGCCATTTGAGATCATCAAATATCTCATTAGGACACACTTTCATATTTCCTTGCTTCTTCATACACTGTGAAAAGTAAGAAAGATTTTAAGAGTCCTACGCAAAATCTTCATGATCTTGCCTGAACATCCGAGTAATACGAAAGTATTTACAATGAAGATGGAAATCCTTCTTGAGTGAATATCAAAAAGCTCATGGTAGGTGACTTGTGCGATTCTTTATGAATCAAACTTGTGATAACTGGATAGCAACAGCCGTTTAATTCTTAACTGAATTTAAACACGTTCCAGGCCTCTACGCAATATCTTAATGATCTTGCCAGAACACTCAGAGTGATACCTTAGTGTTCACGGTGATGAGTGGAAATCCTTCTAGTGTTAACCTCAAACAGCACTTGGTAGGTAACTTGCAAGATTCTATACGAATCAAGCTCGTGACAACTGGAAAGCAACGATGGTGCGGTTCTTAATTGAATTTCACTTGTTCCAGGAACATGAATTGACGGCTTCAAATCATGCGGATATTATTATCCAAATGATTCACTCTTTATGTTCGCACTCATCTTTGGACGGTCGAATAAAGAGAACGGGTTTAACCGCGAAATCCTGTCAGGAAGTTACTTAATTGAAACTATCCGTCACGGGTACGATATCTAATATCGTCCAACGGTCTTCACCGACCGGAGGTAAAATGCTACCGATTTAGAATGAAATGTTCAAAGCCATTTCGTTCGTGTCTATTTATGTTGCGGCATTTGAAGACGATGGCGTTGCGGAATCCAAGAAGAAGTCGTCCCCGCATGCTTATACTTTATGCACTTAATATCTCATTTAATTCAAGAAAGCCTAAAAGTTAAGTCTTCCGCTGTATCAAACTCTGAAGCTTTCAAGAATTACTAAGGTATAAGTATGTGGGACGTGAGGTCATGAAGAGGCGAAGATCACAAGTGATGGATGCACGAGATATAGGCAAGAGATTAATGCTCAAGACTGATATCAAAGATCACATCAGCATGTTCACCAGAAAAAGAAAAGGAAAAGAAAGACGAAGACTACGAGCTCAAGACAAGCATAGTATGCTAGGTTCATTTCATTATTGTAACTCGGGTAACGCCCTTTTTTCGAGTGACCTCCCTTAGGGGGAGATTGTTGGAAATACGTTTTTACGTATTTAGGAAGATTCGGTCACTCCGACAATATATTAAGTAGTAGCTTGTAGTCTAGATATCTTTATTAAACAAACAAAGTCAAGCCTAGCCTACAACATGTGTAGGCCGGCCCAACATTGTAAGCCCAAGCCCATCACAAGGCTTGGGTATATAAACCCTCTCCTTTGATGGACAGGGTGTGTGGTTAATCATTTTTCACATAGTTCACTTTGGTTTCTCTCTCTAGAATTGTGTTTAATCCACCATCTCTCTATCTCTTTCTCTCTCTAAAAACATAAGCAAGATTTACATATCCAACAACTAAGATCACAAGACAACAAAACACGAGCACGAGCTTGAAAGATCAAGCCTTATTAGTGTTAGAAAATAGAAAGAAGATAAAATGTATGGGACTCCCCCACAAGGCACCTCATTTTTGTTCACCGAGTCATGAGCTCGACTCGATCCCCGCATTCATTGGTCCTTAGGGAAAATGGTGAAAACCGGCATAATGGAATAAATTCCAATATAAAGCGCGATGCCGGGGTCAAAGATCTCATCATCGTTGTCGGATGACAAACGAACGGATAAAACTCCAACACAAATCTCTAACAAGAGATAGTGGTCAATATCACGAATCATGAAATGAATATAGCATGCTCCCCGAGATAAACTCGTACCAAGATGATAGAAAAATATTTTAATTATTACATCGGTGAAAGGCCGAGATTTCCCTAAATCAACGATTCCGGGATCGAATACCTCGTCCTCGAGAGAGAAAGGAATAGATAACACGGTGTCGTCCCCCATGCTAATCCATGATCATAGAAAGCAAATGGTAAAGGTGGGATAAAAGTTTCATCCATAGTGGAATCAACATTCTTAGCTTTAACGACCATTTCACCCTTAGAAATGTGATCAATCGGGTCATGGTACTCAATATGAGATACATGAAAAACCCGCACATTAAGGTCAAAGTGGGTGGGAAAAAGACTTGGGACGAAATCATCATCAAGTAAATTCTCTAAAAAGAGAGCGTCCCCCTCCGGGTCGATATCATCAACACCCGGTGGTATAGAATCATGAGAAGCAAGAAAAGTGTCAATCTCCTCCATAAGCGGATCACTATCCTCAACGGGAATAGGAGATGGAGAGAAAGACTTTCTAATAGGCTTGGAATTCAAAGTCTCGATCCTAGATATGAGAAGATAGACGTTTGATAACTTCTCACGAAGAACCACGTCCTCCACATCCAAATGAGTAAGTTAATCGGAGAACTTCTCAAGGATCGGAATAGTCAAATCAACCTCATTTCCCGGTGGAAATGGGTCTAAAGAAGCAAGTTCAAAAGTGAACCTCTCAAAAATCGGATCACTATCATCCTCATTTCCCAGTGGAAATGGGTGAAGAGGAGTAGGTTCATCGGTAAACCCCTCAAAATCCGAGTCGTGAATATCATCTTTATAAGAAAGTTCATCGGAGAACTCCTCATTAGAAAATTCACTAGAAGTAGAATCATTCTCAAAATCTTCATTTCCATCACAATTTTCATCATTAGAATTGGAGAAAATCTCAAAGTGAATGGAAGAAGTAGAGTCATCACAATGTGGCAAATCACACATCTCATTGGAAATACCGTCAAACTCTCTAGGGTTTTGGACAAGAATCTCAACACTAGACTATATTACTTCGTCCGATTCCGTGTCCGGAATAGTGCTAAAATGCTCGTCCACCTTGCTTAGAGAATTTTCGAGTTCCACGATGGAAGAATCATGAATAGGAGTGGTGATGTCATAAGAGATTTCCTCATCATCTAGGATGGGAGAATCCTCGGGCTCAATAGCCGGCAAGATACGAAAAGGAAATACGATAGCACTAGACGGAGGATGAAGAGCAAAAAGATCTCGCAACGAAAGAGTACTATCCTCATCATCTTCCAAAAGAAGAGAACGCTCGAGTTCACGATTAGGAAGGTATTTTGCTTCCGCTTGAGCTCGTTCTTTCTCTCGAATTATTTTCTGGGAAATTGTTTCAAGTCGTTCAATATCGAAAGAATATTGTGGAGATTGGTAACCGGAAGGAATCGAATTATAGCAAGGACTAGGCTCATAAAATTTTTGATCTCTCGGTTGACAACAAAAACTCTCGTGAGGACCTCCACAATACTCACAACAAAGATATTGTTGTGATAAACTCGGTAAATCTTGTGGATAACAATTATCATTACAGTTTTGATTGTAGCTCGGTTCTTGCTCGTAATTAAGCGAGAATCGATGCAAACAATCATCACCAAAATGAGAATCGTTTCCACAAAACTCACACGAGGGTGTCTCGTATGTAGGGTGTGGAGGTGGGTAAAAATTGAAAGAATTATTCGAAAAATTCGGATTTCCATATGAAGTAATATCATCACAACAAGGACAAAATCCAACTCACACATCGTTCTGTAAGTCATTTCCACAACGCTCACACGTGCACCACCGACATGGTAAAAACCATATAACGGTTCTCCACACCCAACACAATCGATGAAGGAATTCATAGAAGAATTAAAATTTAGAGGGTGAGGAGAAAAAGAATTAAACATGATAGAGGATTAAGAAGATTATTTTTGGTATTTTTCATAAAAATGATACATAATAAGAAAATAACAAAACTTTCCGAGGACGGAAAGGGTCTTCAAATTAACGATCAACAAATCTCAATAAAGACGAATCGTACACATGATCCCCGGCAGCGGCGCCAAAATTTTTGATGTGTCGAGATATGTATAGTGATAATTTGAGATACGTTATAGGGTAAATTAGAAAATTACCTTTAGGAAAAAGTAATAGACTAATAATACCAATGACGAATTCAATTAAACACGTGATGAACCAAGTTCGTTGTACACGAAGATCGAGTAAATTTGAGACATTTTGTTTTGATTTGGACAATCGATTTGAATTTGGTTTTGGTTTTTATTCTAAAATTACTCCTAAAATTTTTACCTAAGTGCATGAATTGTAAACCCGAATTATTCTATCTAAAGACGATTATAAAAAAAATGGACAATTGAACTATTTAAAAAATAAACATTCTATTAAAAATCAATTTTAAAATTTAAACTATTTATCTAAAAGTAATTTTAAACTACTTAAACAAATTTAAAAATCTAAAAATTAATAAAATCTATTCAAAAGTAACTTTTACTTTTTATCAAGAAAGTATATTTATAAAACTAATTTAATTAAAATCTACGTTAAAATCAAATCTTTATAACTAATTAATAAAACATTTTTATTTTTATTTTTATTATTTTACTTTTAAATAAATTTAATTAAACTAATATTTTCATTTCCCAAATTAAAATAAACAAAAATTAAAAGTAATTATGTATTTTTCAATTGACTTTTTAAACTAAAAAAATTATTAACAAAAACGTCCATTTAATTTAAGAGTGAAAGTTATAAACCCACTGTCTATAATAATCACATGTAGCAATTATAAAACCAAATAAGCCTATAGCCCAGATGGTTAAGGCGTTCACCCTATAACAAGCAGGTCTCGAGTTCGAGACCTGCTGGAGACATTTTTGAAATTATTAATTTTTGGAATAGTTACATAACATCTTACTGTAACAGTTACATAACATCAATTCACTACATAAATCAGCTAAGCAAAAAGGCAAGAATCTATCCATATTCATAAGAAGATACTAATAATATAAAAAAAATCAGCAATACACAAATTACATAACATCAATTCACTACATAAATCAGCTAGGCAAAAAGGCAAGAATCTATCCATATTCATAAGGAAGATACTAATAATATAAAAAAAATCAGCAATACACAAATGAAAATCACAAACACACAGCTAATCAATTACAACAGAATATAATAATACTAAATCCAGATTATTAGTTCAGATCACAGTTACTCACAAATCAAATTTAAGAACAGGTAAGAAAACGATCAGAATAACTAGCAGTGTATAAAATCAAATCGTACACCAGCAGTCAATGGATATAAAATTAGATAACGACAAGAATAGAATAAAGTAACACGTAGCAGCAAACTCTCTCTAATGGAAATAATACGGCAGTACTAGTTACGCTCAACAGTTTATGCAGCTTGGACATACTACAACAAGAAAAACAATTATCGACCAAAGTTTAAAATACTAAAAAAAACAAAATCTCAGGTTTCAAATTCTAAATCACTTAATTACCCAAGAATGAACTAAACTAGCTCTTAGCTCTAATACTACGGAAGAACAATTACATCAAAGCAACAAAAACAGATTCAAAGATATTCAGCAACATTCAGGAAATCACCATCAACAGTAAATCATAAGACAGTATAAAGTATGCAGTAAGAACAGATTTTGAATTCATACAAACAAACTGTCCACTTGATTAGACCATGCTTCACAGTTCATAATAAGGATCACCTAGTCATATGATGCATCAACTATCAACATATATAGCAGCTTATGCGTGCTCTTCTTCCGACTATAAATGATTCAATAACATTCAACTCTGTAAGAACGATTTAACAGATTTAAACTTCTCACGACAACCTACCAAATTCTTAAGCTGAAAGGATAAAAACTCAAACTTATTTGAACATTTGACACAAAAAACTTGCATAAAACTTAATCTAAACTTACCGGATCAAGCTAAAAAACAGCAATTACCATAATCAGCAGCTTAACAACTTAACAATTTCAGCAAACCCTTCTAAAATCCATAAATGAATCAGGATATTTCCAAAAGCATTCAAGACTCAACAGTAGAACTCTCAGCAAACATCAAACTTGAATAACGTATCCATGAAAATTTTAAGCATTAAAAATGAAGAGTGTAACAGCAGTTAACTTAACAAAACTCAACCGTTATAATCAAAACAGATCAGGCTCTTGGACATGAACAAATTTAATAAGAAAAATAAAGTCATCATCATAAACAGATTCGTGAATCACTCATATCATCCAATTTACACTACCATTAAACTAAGCAGTAAACAATAATGAAAACTAAGAGCGAGCTTGACCATTTGAAGAAATCCGTTGAGATGTAGAAGCGGCGCTGAGCCGTCTAGATAACCGAATCAAAACCACTTTCTATCACCATACGAACCATCATCGTCACTTGAATCAGCAACCATTTATAAACTTAAACAGTGGTTTAAGTTTTTTATCCCTAATCTATCTAAACATTCAGATAAGCTAACATTTAAGCTTACCCAAATATTACTCAGTTATAACAAAGTAATATCTTCAGATTTGCAAGAATTTAAACACAAAACTCACGATAATTAAAAGCTTTATCAAAACTGAAAAAACGAATTTTATTAACTCAAAGATTTATTACAAATTTAATTAAAAGAAAAATACAAGTCTAAATTAAAACTAACATTATAACTAGGAAAGAAAAAAAGGGATGCTCATACTGAATAAAATGGGGGAGTTTATAGGCTCGATGAGAGGGTGTGGGGTGAGTTTGTTGGTGAAGAGGAGTCGATTTTAGCCATTGATTCAGCATCTTCATCTTCTCTCTCCTGTCCATCTTGATCAGACGGATGTAATCAGTCTTCTCTCACTCGGATTGCCACCCTGTCATATCCTGTGCTTCTTCTTTGCTGATGTGTCCTCTCTTGATTGGTTGATTGGGAATAATGAGGTGTTAAGGCCAATAATATGGCGCCACGAATTCGATTTCTTCCATATCCATCTTCCTAAAAACTTGGGGAATTTATATCAATACGTGTGAATCACACGTATTAACCAAAACCCCCAATTTATTTGGCTTTTGGGTAATTGGTGAATAGTGATTAGGGTTAGGGAAGGGTAAAAGTTACTGGTTATTTGATGGTAAGATGAGAGAGATGGTAATCTTTGTTTTCATCAAAATAAAGTGTGTGTGGTTAATAAATGGGTAAGTTTGACTAAATGAAAACTTTTAATAACCGTTCCATCTAATTGGGCTAGGATTGGACTTTTCCAAATAATCTTCCTTTGCTCTTTCAAATTCGCTTCTTGGGCTTTTGACCCAATAAAAACATCCCATTCGTCTCTTTATTTAAATTAAGAATTGGGCCTAGTTGGGCTTGTAATCCGATTTTGACAAGTTCATTTCCTCAAATGGGCTTTTGGGCCCATTTTCCCAAATGTGGGTCCCACTTGGCCCATTAGCTTCATAAAAGATTAAATCCGCTAAAGTCGAGCTCAAAATTGGCTTTGTCGATCTTTTTCTTCAAACTCGTGCCGGTTTTTGCCGATTTTCGCGAACTTGGTACCTACACACATAAGAACAAGAAACAAGCATATACAAGACAAAATCGATACATATTGTGCACTTATTCATTGTTTTAAGATACAATTGATATGACCAAAATAACTCATATCAGTGATCAACAATATTTCTAAAGCCGTTTATTAATTATGCTAAAAGATAATTGTTAGAACAATAAAGGATATGTCAATGGATTCGTGAAAAACTTCTTCAAGCAAACGATGGAGGCTCACGTAAACGAACACGAGAGTCTTCAATCGTAGATGATGATGATGATCTAGATAACACAATCACAAACAATCACGAGACAACGAGTTAGAAGGGTACAAATTCCCTTATTAGTGAATAGTAAGCATAAAAGGATAAGCATGGGATCTCCCCCACGAGGCACCTCGTTTTTTATTACCGAGTCATGAGCTCGACTCGATCCCCTCAATGCTAATTATCATTGGGGAAGGTGACTTGGTCAAGGTCAACCATTGAAGGAATTTCCCCACCAAAGTAGTGCTTAAGCCTATGTCCATTCACCTTGAAGTTAGGACCATCATCTTGAGCTAGCTCGATGGTCCCGTAAGGAAACACTTGTGTAACGATGAACGGAGCCGACCAACGAGATTTCAATTTCATGGAAAATATCTTATGTCTAGAGTTAAAAAGTAACACTTGATCACCAACGTTAAAAACCCGGTTTTTAATCTTTGCATCATGAAACTTTTTAGTCTTTTCTTTGAAAATCAATGAATTTTCATAAGCATTGTCTCTTAATTCATCTAATTCATTCAATTGTATTTTCCGGTGATCTCCCGCGGTCTTCAAGTCAAAGTTTGCATGCTTAACGGCCCAATATGCCTTGTGCTCCAATTCAATGGGCAAATGACAATTCTTCCCATAGACTAACTTATAAGGAGTGCAACCGATAGGTGTCTTATAAGCGGTCCTAAAGGCCCATAAAGCGTCATCGATTTTGTTGGACCATGAAGTACGGTTTTCTCCAATCGACCTTTCTAAAATCCTCTTCAAAGCTCGGTTCGAAACCTCGACTTGCCCACTCGTTTGCGGGTGATAAGCCGTAGAAAGACGATGAGTAACTACATATTTCTTTAAGACCTTCTCGAATTGGTCATTACAAATATGGGTTCCACGATCGCTTATAATAGCACGAGGGGTTCCGAACCGAGAGAATAGTTGCTTCAAAAACTTCACTACCACACGAGCATCATTAGTAGGTAAAGCCTTAGCTTCCACCCACTTAGAAAGGTAGTCCACCGCGACGAGGATATACTTGTTACCATGAGACAATGGGAACGACCCCGTAAAGTCTATACCCCATATGTCGAAAATCTCACACACTTGAATTATGTTTTGCAGCATTTCATCACGTTGAGACGATTTTCCTTGACGTTGGCACGAATCACACGACTTCACAAGTGCGTGTGCATCACGATAGATAGAAGGCCAAAAGAAGCCGGCATCGAACACTTTCTTAGCCGTGAGATTAGCACCATGGTGACCACCCGTGGGTCCCTCGTGACAAGCTCTAAGGATATTTGAAGCTTCGGCACCAAAAACACAACGTCGAACGAGTTGATCCGCACAAACCCGAAAGAGATAAGGGTCGTCCCAAAAATAGAACTTGACGTCACGAAAGAATTTTCCCTTTTGTTGTGTCGTCATACCCTTGATTATGAAAGTGCCCACATGGTAATTTGCAATGTCGACAAACCATGGGGTGGTTTCTTTAGAATTCACTATACCGAGAGTCTCGAGAGGAAATGTTTCGGTGATTTCCTTGTTCTCGAAAACATCTTTGTGAGGATCTTCTAGACGAGAGAGATGATCGGCCGCTAGATTCTCGGCTCCTTTTTTGTCAAGAACGGTGACATCAAATTCTTGGAGGAGGAGCATCCAACGAAGCAATCTCGGCTTAGCATCTTGCTTAGCTAAGAGATACTTGATAGCCGAATGGTCGGTATACACGATGCTTTTAGTCAAGACGAGATAAGGTCGGAATTTCTCAAAAGCATATACCACGGCAAGGAATTCCTTTTCCGTTGTGGTGTACTTTAATTGAGCCTCGGTTATCGTCTTACTAGCATAATGGATAGGATGGAAATGCTTGTCATAACGTTGCCCTAAGACGGCCCCTATAGTATAATCACTTGCATCACACATGATTTCAAAGGGTAATTCCCAATTAGGAGCAACAAGAATGGGAGCTTCGGTAAGTTTCCTTTTAAGAGTTTCGAAAGCTCTAACACAATCCTCATTAAAATAATAGGAGCATCCTTCTCGAGAAGGTGTGTCATAGGTCGAGAGATTTTCGAAAAGTCCTTGATGAAACGACGATAAAAGCCCGCGTGGACTAGGAAACTCCTAACTCCCTTAACGGTTTTGGGATGAGGTAACTTGGCGATGACGTCTACCTTAGCTTTATCGACCTCAATCCCCGCTTTCGACACCTTATGTTCTAAGACGATTCCTTGTTTACACATAAAATGAAATTTTTCTCAATTAAGCACAAGATTGGTTTCTTCACAACATTTTAAAATTTGCTCGAGATTAGATAAACACGACGTGAATGAATTGCCAAACACCGAAAGGTCATCCATAAACACTTCCATCGACTTCTCGATCATATCGTGAAAAATCGCCATCATACATCGTTGAAAAGTACCCGGTGTATTACAAAGTCCGAAAGGCATCCTACGATAAGCAAACGTTCCATAAGGACACGTAAATGTAGTCTTCTCTTGATCACGAGGGTCGATAGGGATTTGAAAGTAACCGGAAAAACCATCTAAAAAGCAATAGAATTCATTTCCCGCGAGTCGCTCCAACATTTGATCCATGAAGGGCAAAGGAAAGTGGTCTTTACGAGTGGCGTCATTTAACTTTTGGTAGTCAATACACACCCTCCAACCGGTCACAACACGAGTGGGAATTAACTCGTTGTTTTCATTAGGCACAACGGTTATTCCTCCTTTTTTAGGGACACAATGGATTGGGCTCACCCATGGGCTATCAGAGATAGGATAAATCATTCCCGCGTCAAGGAGTTTCAACACTTCCTTTTTAATGACATCGTGAATTTTTGGATTCACCCTTCTTTGACTTTGAATTGCGGGTTTGTAGTCCTCCTCCATTAAAATCTTGTGAGTACAAATTTTTGGGTCAATACCCTTAATGTCGGAAATTTTCCAAGCAATTGCCCCTTTATGAGCTTTAAGAACTTTCAAGAGCTCGGTTTTTTCATCATTACCAAGACCTCTTGCAATAATAAACGACAACTTGTCATCACCTTCCAAGAATACGTATTCAAGGTGAGAAGGAAGATCTTTCAATTCAAGGATAGGTGGTTCCTCGATTGAAGATTTCGGTTCAACACTCATAACTTCCATCGGCAGAAGAAATGGTGGAATAGAAGTATCATCACTAATCAACACCTCATCTTCATTGTCTATTTCATTTGAAGTGAAATCGCCTCCTTGTAATGGAGTGAGATTTAGTGTAGAATTAGCAAGAATCGGATCCAAAATAGTGGGATTGCCACTTGACGAGCTATCGGAAAAACCTAACACTTCTTGTGAAAACTCATCGCAAACCACATCAACGATGTCAATGTGATTGATGGTAGTGATTTCATAAACATGAGAAGGTTTCGAGTTTTGAGTAGCGTTTATAACAAGTTCCTCTTCGTTGAATCTCAAAGTGATAGTTCTTGCATGAACGTCGATAAGCGATCTCGAGGTGTCTAAAAATGAACGACCTAGAATTAGAGGAACTTGAGGATCCGCGGGGATGTCAACTACTATAAAATCAACGGGATAGTAGAACTTCCCCACTTTCACGAAAACATCTTCGGCTACTCCACATGCTAAAATCGTAGAGTGATCGGCCATCTCGATAGACATGTTCGAAGGAATAAGAGCCGGAAGCGAAAGCGATTTCCAAATAGAAAATGGCATCAAATTAATGCTCGCACCAAGATCGGCCAAGGCGAGGCATTCTTTCATATCTTGTATGTCACAAGGAATGAGAAACTTTCCGGGGTCGCCAACTGTTTCCGGTATGCGGTTAAGATAAACCGAAGAACAATTAGCAAGCTTTGAAAGCTTTTCCTTATCGCTCATCATACTTTTAAAAGTGGAAGCGAAACGAGGCATATACAACAACGCGTCGGCTAAACTCACATCAAAATGCACTTGTTGAAACATTTTTATAAAAAGCTCGATTTGTTGTTTGTTACGTTCTTGCAATTTCTCTTTGTTTCGTCTCGAAGGGTAAGGTAATGGTGGTGTGGGTTGGACATTAGGCAACGGCCTTCGAATCTCGGGTTCTACAATTGGTATTGGTTCAACCGTAGGTGTGGTATGAGCGGTACTTCGTGTGATTGTAATGTGCTCCTTTTCGACCATCACCTCGGGTTCTTTCTCGATTTCCTTCTCCGTGGAAGTACTTGGACGAGAGATTGGTTCCTTGAAAGTTTTACCACTTCGTGTAGTAATAACCTTCATTTCTCCCTTCGAGTTTGCAATGGTATCACTAGGAAGACCACCCGAGGAAGAGGGTTTACACATGATTGCTTCAAACATTTTTTCCATTCGGTCCTCAAATTTTGATTGCCTAACATCCGCTTTTAACAATTCTTGATTATCTCATGTTGTCCTTGTTCCATCTTTTGTTGATTTTGTTGAAGACGTTGGACATTTCCTTCCATTTTATTTGCATGAGTTTTAAGTTCATTAGCAAGTTCGTTTTAAGCTCGTTTTTCATCTCGGACCTTAAGCTAGTCATCTCACGTTGCATGTTATCAAATTTAGCATCATTTGCTTTAGCATAATCCAAAAATTCTCCTTGAAGATGTTTAGTGTGAGCATTTTGAAAACCTTGTGTAGTGTTTTGAAAATCACGGTTTTGGTTTTGATTAGTGACTTGTCCATTCCCACTTTGATAATTCCCTTTGTTGTAGTTACGTGAATTGCCTTGGTAATTACCACCTTGGTTGTTGTTTCGATAGTTATTTGCATTGTGATTTGGTGGAGCTTGATTTGGGCGGGAACCTTGGCCGTTTTGGTTGTAAGTTCCCGTTGCTACATAAGCACTCGAAGTGTTACCATCCGCGGTAATGCACTCGGAAAGATCATGGGCTCCACCACAAGACAAACAACTCTTAGCAACCGCTTTAACCGAAGCGGAATTTGAAGCTTCTTGAGCTTTCCAATGAGACATAAGATTAGCAAATCTATCAAAAAACCGATTTTCCTCATTAGCTTCATCATGTAAGGCATTAATGCTACGAGACGATGAAGACGATGACGAACCCAAATTGGCAACACTCGGTATGTTACGAGGGCTATAAACCTTAGATCTATTATCGATAATCTTTAAAGCCTCATCGGTCGTTTTGCACAAAAAATTACCACCCGCGGCGGCATTCAAGTAATCTCGTTCATGATCATTAAGCCCATTATAAAAAGTATCAATTTGATGCAATTCCGAAAAATCATGGTGTGAACATTCATGTAACATTTCTTTAAAGCGTTCCCATGCCATTGAAAAACTTTCATTATTTCTTTGAACAAATCTTGAAATCTCATTTTTCAAATGTGTTGTTTTAGATGGTGGAAAAAATTTGTTCACAAACTTAGAAACGAGATCACCCCATGTCAAAATCGAATTTGGCGGTTCTTTCTCAAGCCAAATTTTTGTGGGTCCATCTAACGAATATGGAAACAACATCATCTTAATGGCGTCATGTGGAACATCCTTAAACTTGCTAGTAGCGGTGAGACGGTTAAAATTCCTAATGTGGTAGTGCGGGTTGTCTTTCTCATGACCTCTAAACTTATTAGCTTGCAACATCGACATTAAACCCGTCTTAATCTCGAAATTATCCGCAAGGATAGCGGGAATCACAATGGCCTCTCCAAAACCCTCGGTGGGTGCTTGTAACAACTCCATCATAGTACGATTAGCCATGACGACTTCTTGTTCTACAATAGATTCAACAATTGGAGGTTGTTCTTCAATCAATGTCTCTTGATTGGTTTGCTTTTGAAGACGTTTACGAGCTCGTTTTGCTTGATTACGAGTGATCATAAACTTCACGAAGAATGGGAGGTGAGCAAAGAAGATTCTTTTTGGGTGTTTTGTGAATTTTCAATTTTTTTGTGTTTTTGATTGTTTTTAATTTTTTTTGGATTTTGGTGTATCTTCGTAGACAACAATCTACCAAATCTCTCCTCGAATCAAACTCTTGATTAAAGAAGCCTCAAAGGAATGAAAATGATCACGTGGAGTGAACGCCTTCGAATGACTTTAGAACTTTGGTGAAAACCAAATTGTTCAAGAGGGTTTAATCACAAAGAAAACCAAGCAAATATATTATACGTAATAATACTTTGGGCGGCAAAACCCTCGATTAGCCTTCAATCTCAAAATACTCACAAGCAAGCGGGGAAACGAGGCGGCGCGAAGCACTTAAGAGCATTTTTCCTTAGGGTATTTTTTATAATACCCGCCTTATACCCACCTTATAGTTCGTATTTTTCAAAATCGAGCTTCACGAAAGTATTTATCTATTTTTGCCTTTTTCTTTTTGTTTGAGATTCGAATACAATAATTAGGAGATCAAATCCCAATTAAGGTTGTGTTTTCACACTTTTGGAGATACTTTGTATTTATTGTGATACTTAATACAATATAGTAATAATAATTTCACAAGAAAAACCAAAAAAACGATAATACGTATTAGTAGAGTTCTACTAATTCAAATACTATTTATGGTTAATATTAAAAACAACAAGACAAATCAATCACGACACACCTCCCCGGCGGCGGCGCCAAAATGATTATGGTAAATTACGACCTTTAGGAAAAGGAGCGTAAAAGCGGTAAGTATTAAGTGATGATTTAGGAAAATCAAGCACTAATGACCCAATGAAGTTCAAAGTTCGCTTCCCAAGGAGGTATATGCGTGTGAATAAAATGTAGTTGATTTGAGATTAATATTGGTTAAAGGGGATGAGAAAAGAGAATGACGAAGACGTGAAATTAATTACTACGACGACAAAACGTAAAACCGTAAAAAATGCTAAAATAAAAATAAATTCTAAAAATTACCATTTACCAAAAATCAAAATAAATAAACTAAGAGTTGACCAATGACCAAAACTTTTTCAAAATCTTTTAATTAATTAAATATTCAATTTTTAAATGCTAATTAAAGCCCTAAAAATCAAATAAATTATCAAAAAGCCCAAATAAATATTTTTCAATTGGTAAACCTCTAAAATGACCTAAAAAGATTAAAAACTATTTTTAGAAATTTTTAAACTAAGAGAAACTATTTAAAATGATTTAAAAACTATTAAAACTTAAAATAATTATAAAAATTAATCTAAAAGTGATAAAATTAATCTAAGAGTTACAAAAATCCTATTTTAATGTAGTTAAGCTAAGAAAAATGTAAAAAGTAGAAAAATGTGAAATTTGAAAAATAATAATAAAATAATATTAAGATAATATTAAAAATCTAAAATTTATAAAAAATTCTAGAAACTTGCAAACTAGTTTATTTTAACCTAAATAAACAGAAAATGAAACTGAAATGACCAGAATACCCCTATTGGGCCCTCAAATGGGTCAAAACCAAAAACAATCCACTCAAATGGGCTTTCTAGCCCAAAAAGTAATACTTGGCCCAATTGACTTGGAAAAGCCCAATCTGACTCAAAATTCAATTCTAAACACAAAACTCTAAACGCCCAAAGGCTGAAAGTGAGCTTATCACAGCTTATTAAGCAAACAGCTTATCCTTATTGGGCTTTTTAGC
This sequence comes from Glebionis coronaria, assembly GCA_025667525.1. Taxonomy (NCBI): domain Eukaryota; kingdom Viridiplantae; phylum Streptophyta; class Magnoliopsida; order Asterales; family Asteraceae; genus Glebionis; species Glebionis coronaria. The sequence continues at coordinate 303,795,161 of CM046875.1, forward strand.
CCATTAAGCAATAAGCTAATGCCATAAGCTCTAATTTGACACACAACCTTCTTTTGGGATGCTTAAAAGATCTGTAAAAAGAAATTTTGAAAAAGCACACTCAATAAGCCATAAATAAGCAAAGTACAATTTCACTAATAGACAAAATAGTCGGGTTTGAGATATAGGGCACCTCAGAACTTGATTCAACTTGCAAAATGTCACAAATGAACTCAATAAGACAAATCAATCAAAAATTTCCAATAAGCAACACCAATAAGCCAGAATGAACCAATAAGCACTTATGAAAAAGTCAATTAAGTTGGTTTTCTAGTCAAACCCTAAAGTCAACACACCAAATGCTCCAGTATGAACAAATGGGTCAAATAATGAGCACCTATTACAAAATCCAAGTTGTTGCTGGTTAAAATAAGCTATTATAGCTTATTGATAAGCTGAAACCCAATTAACACTAGTAGTGGCTAGCAGCAGGGGAAAGGAGTTCCCACTGCTTTGACTATTTGACCAAGCTTTTTAGAGAGATTTAGTTGGATTCAATTGGAAACAAGGGCACCCTAGTGATCAGTGAATCACAAGGAGTCAATATCAACAAGAAAATCACAATTTGGTTCACACAATAAGCCCAGATTAATCAAACAGTCACCAGATATTGCACAGACTTGGGAAAATAAGCAGTTATGCACAAATAAGCAGATATAGCATGAATAAGCCAACCAAATTCAACATGATGCATACACAAGCTATATAAACTATGAATAAGCACAAAAAACTTATATCAAGCACTGAAACAAAGTGAATAAGCAGAATCAAGCACCAACAGTTACTGATAAGAACAAGGTGAATATGTAGAAACTTTTGCTGATCTAATTGACACTAAATCCAATTTCAAGCATCTAAATCTCTTTCCCTGATGTTATTAACCTAGTTTAATCACTTGTTAACCCTAGTCTATGATTAGATCTAGGTGTCCCTTAAACCACAACCAAAAATATCAAGTAAACAAGATTTTATACCCTTTTTATGAATCAAGGTGTTTCAAACCACAAACATTGCAGATATATGACCAAGTACACCAGGTAAGAAGATACCAACAGGTAACAACACAAAACCAACACTCTGCAATCCTCAAAACCTGCTTATGCAGTTAACCCAAACACCCCTTAATAACCTGTTTTGACAAGTTTTCAAAGCATTATCAAGATTTAACCCATAAATCAAGCTAACAACACCTCAATAACATCAAACCAACACAAGTAAACCAGATTCAACCACAAAATCACAGATTCAAGAACAATCAAACAAAATCACAAAATATTCAGAAAATAAAGGAGAAAATGAAAAAGGAGAAGGGTGCAAACCTCCAAGACCTACATCCAGGCCCTGGATTGTTTGAGCTGAGGTACTAGCAGAACAAGTACCAGCTTCCAATGTTGCTAAGATGAACAAACAATAAAATGAGATCAAATAACCAAGACTTTCTGATTTTTGAAACCCAAGTTTTATTTCTTAAAACCTTGCCTCAAAAACCTTCAAACATTAAAATGGAACTCAGAATTAGGCTATTCTAACACCAACTTTTAATAAACAAGAACAAGATTTCATAAATTTCTGAAAATCAAAATTTATTAACTTCAAAAGGGATTACAAAGATTGATAGCCTAAAACTGGAACAAAGGGACTCTCACAGGTTGAGGTCTCCTTTTATAGACATATGCTAGCTAATCACTGTTCACAAACCCTGGAAGCGAATTTCCTATAATGTCCTTGAGGTCTTCTAGACGATTCTTTGTTATGAGCTGTCCAAAATGATCTGAGACGTTCAAAATAGCTTTGGAGTGAAGCTAAGACTCTCAGCTGTTGATTTTGACACGTCAGCTTACTTGGAGAGGAAGTTGCGTTTTGATTGGTTGAAAGGGAATTGGGGGTGGGATCCATAGTGAGTGGGAGTGAGGGTTTTCGGTGTGGGATGTGTTTCTGCATGTGTGAATCACATATGTGCCAGGGTAATTGAAAATTACCCTTTGTTTAAGTGGAGTAATTTCTAGGGGTGAAGAAAGGTAAACAGTAACCTTTTTGATCCGATTTTGGTAAAAAGATATCAAGGGTTGTTTTTGCCATTTTTGGATATTTGAGGGACTGATCTTGGACATTGTTGATCTTCAAAGGTCTTAAATATAACTTTAACTCCATAAGGGACCATAATTGACAAATTAGATTTGATGAGGGACTAATCTTGCCAATTCTTCAAAGTTGAAGGACCATTTGTGTAATTTTGACAAACTTAAGGGACCAAACTTGTAATTATGAATTCACAAGGTTTTTAAGTGTCATTTCTTCATTGTTTGAGGATCAATCTTGCATATCTTCAAGTCTTCTAGGGTAAATGTTGGATAACTCATGATCTAGGGCCCGGTTCTTTGTACGGCTTCGTTTCTCGTGTCCGTTTTTCCTTGTTTCTTGTGATCTTTTGTCTTTTTCACGATATCCATACCTAAAATACACAAGTAAACAAACACAAGCATATATATGGTATTTTATGACATTTTTATGCATTTAAAGCCCGAAAAGAACGATGAGATCATGTATAAATGCCATCTCATCATTCTGCGTGAGAACTCGAGCGAGGTCTTCCTCACTAAGTGGTTCGACTTCCACTTCTTCCTCGGTCGATGGCCTGCGCGGCTCCTTGTTAAGGGGCTTAGGCGCACTCCCTGGATCAGGGTTGTCCAAGGTCGAGGTAGGTGGTGGGGTGATAGCGGACGTGCCTATCACACCCATGGACTGAAAAACACTTCGGTTATTTGGTCCACCCGTTTGGTTGCTAGGGGGCTGATTGGGAATGAGTATCCCATCCCCTGTGGACTTCCGGTTCGCAGGATTCGTGTTCCTGGGATTTCCTTGCGGATGTCCTTTCGTCATTGAAAGAGATCGAGAAGACACTTGTTCTAGCTTAGTGTATAGGTCCCACAGATGGCGCCAACTTGTTGATACAAAAGTTGGATGATCCTTGCTAGACCCGAATTAGGCTTAATTCGGGTTGGCTGGGTTCCGGCTCCTGCACCAAGTGAAATATTTGGTTGGGATCCTGCACACAAAACAACACGCGTTAGGCTTACCGTGGGAATGTATCCTACGATTAGACTCTGGCGTGAGAGTAAGTAATCGGTTAGGGTTTAAGAATCGGATGAGAGTTGAGAGTGTGTAGAATGTAATACCTTTGTGGAACCCTTGGGGTTCCTTATATAAGCAGTGAAACCCTAATGGGTTGTCACTGATGCTTCGGCCCCACGGAAAGGATAAGTACCAGAATTAGCTTGATTGTTATCTTCTAATTATGGTGAGTGTATATCCTCTTCTTTCGGGTAAATCATAATCATAATAAGAGTATGATTCTGTCTAACCCTGTACCGCCCGTGGCGGGCCGTGGGCCGCACGCATGCCTGCGGTCACTGTTCATTTGAAGCCCATAAGCTCAAATGATATTAATCCAACCCATTAGTAACAGGCCGGATACGGGTAGTACCCGTGGGCCGGGTTCATGAACCGGTTGGGGACTATACATCATCATTGGTTTATGTCTAGTTTATTTTTGTTATAGGCTAGTTTGGTGGTTTGGCTTTTAATAGGCCTTGTTTAACAAGCTGCCTGTTGATAGGTGTGAAAACACCCATCTTTTCTACCACTTAATTACAATAATAACCGAGCCAAAACATGTATTTTATGTCTTTTATGTCGGAATTATGCGTGGTTTGTATTTTTGTTGTGATTTAGGACGAAAAGGTGAAAAATGGAGAAAACACGGGAATTCACGGGCATTCACGGACTTTTATTGAAGAAAAAGATGAAAGACGAAGTCAAGAAGTCAAGAGTGCAAAAAGAACGGAAGTCCAAGACCAATTCTGAAGATTTATCGAAGAAAAAGTCAAAAGACGGAAGTTTACTTAAAGCCGAGGAACTCAAGTCTTATTTATCGAAGAATTAAAAGACGAGTCCAAAGAAATCCCGAGCCAAAAGTCATCAAAGTCCAAGATTAACAAAAAGATTAAGAAGGAAGGACTTAAGGGCGCAATTAAGAAGAAAGGAAGGAGGGGAGGAAGCTTCCTCTAACCACTCCCCTAATCACCTATAAATACCCCTTTTATTCATTTCACTAGTTTTTGTTGACTAATCGTGACAATTAGTTCTTCCACCTTTACTTTTATGCACTTTTATTTACTTGCACCTTTAATTACATGTCTTGCACCTTATTTACCATTTAATTTCAAGTAAGTGTCTCTTTTAATTCTTGCACCTTTACTTTATCTTGTTGATCTCATTCTACCTTTCTTTAATCTTTGATTTATATGCTTTTGATCTTGTTTATTTGTTTAAAGATTTCATTTTTATGCTTTTGATTGTTTTAAATCATTTATTTTCATAGCTTATTTTGTTATTTTCAAGTTTATATAGTTTTTATAAAAGTTATTTTCGTAAAAAAAAAGTTGTTTTTCTTATAGCTTTTTCATTTCGTGTTTTAAAAGTTGTTAAATTTCTGTTTAGTAGCTTATTTTCATACGGTTTACCTTAGATATTTCGTCTTGTGCTTATTAGAATCTTAGCTTATATTCCTAGCTTATTTTGTGTACTTTTCTTCGTATTCCGATTGGGGTAAATCGGAAAAGGGTTTTAACTTTCCGATTGGTGGAGACTTTGGTATTCCGATTAGAACAAGGTAAGGTGGTATTCCGATTGGGTAAGTGACATATATTCTGATTGGTGCTCTTTGCCATATTCCGATCGAGGTGCATGTTTGGACATTCCGATCAGGTAGGTGACATATTCTGATAACGGGTTCCGATCAGCATTCCGACCAGATCCACTCCGTATTCCGATCACAAGTAAGTTTATATTCCGATTGGGGGTTTGTCAGGATATTCCGATCGTGGGTAAGTGACATATTCCGATTGGTTGTCTGATCAATATTCCGATTTGGGGTAAGCTAACATTCTGATCAAGGTGTGATCGGAATATATTCCGACGGTGGGTTTATGTTCTTTATACTTTGTCTTGTTTAATTTTTAGTTTATGTTTTTAATACTTTGTCCATTTTTAATTCCTGTCACGCTTTCAATTTTTAGTCATTTTATTATTTTACTTTCCGTCACGTTTTAAATATTGCACCTTTCGTTTAATTAGATTTAGATTTACTTTAACGCACTTTTATTTTAATTGTTTCGCACCTTTAATTTTAAAAACTACAACGACACATTTTTGTTCCACCAAAATAAAACTGAGTCACATAGAGAACCTAGATCAATTCGATTAGACACACATCAACGAATCTTTTTACCTGGCCAAAAGCCCAGTTATCAAATGGCGCCGCCGCCGGCTCTTTTCGTAAAGATTAACTGTTTTCTGTGAGAGACGCGTTGCTTTTTGGGATCCGTTCACTTGAGAGCGTTATTTTTCTTGCCTAAAAAATTCTAAAAATCCATAAAAATTAAAAATTTCAAAAATCCAAAAAGATTTATCTTTATTGTGTATATATATTGTCTTTGTGTTTGGTTTCTTTTTCTTTTACATTTTCAGGTGTATGCGTACTAGATCTTCTAATTATCAAGAGCCCGAGACTCAAGAAGATTTAGATATGTCAGGTGTTAACAACAATAATATTCCACCGCACCTCAATAATAAAAACAATGTTCTTCCACAGCCCGATCTTCGGACCATGGAGGAGCTTTGTCAACCTACCATGTTTGGACGAGGAGGACCGATTGCGTCGATGCAAATCAACGCTCCTGAGTTTTCGTTGAAGCACCACATGATTCAGCAAGTGCAAACTAACCCATTCCGTGGATTGCCTGATGATGATGCCAACAAACACCTCGACAAGTTCATTACAATCACCCAAAGCATGAAGTTGGCTGGTGCCACAATGGATGAACTTCACCTACAACTCTTTCCACATACTTTATTACATCATGCCGAGAAATGGTTTGATCGTCTCCCGAAGAATTCTATTCACACTTGGGATGACATGACTCAACGTTTTTTGTCGCGCTACTTTCCACCATCCATGGTCACGAGCCTTCGCAATCAAATCAGCGGTTTCATGCAAGACCCCGATGAATCCCTTTTTGATGCTTGGGAGAGATATAATGTCTTGATTAATCGTTGTCCAAACCACAACATGCTCCCTGTGACCTTAATTTATACTTTCTACAACGGTTTAACTTTTCGAGATCGTGATACGATTAATGCAGCCGCCGGTGGCACATTCATGAAAAGGAGACCCGAGGAGTGTAGAGAGTTAATTGAGAACATGACTACTCACCACAAAAACTGGGATTCCTCTGCTTCTTCAAGGAACAATCCGAGAGTCAATGTTTCCTCCACTTCAGCAAACCCTGATATGACCAAACTCACCCGTGTGCTGACTGAAATGAGCAGAAGTATGCAACTCTTAGCTTCAAACCAACAACAACAACAAGTTAAAGTTGTTGCTACTCCTTGTGAAACATGCGGCGGTCCTCACTCATACACCGATTATCCTTCGACACAAGGAAATCCGGAAAATGTGTATGCAGCTTATGGTAATTATTCACCGGAAAATTACCAAGCGCGACAAGGGGATAGAAATCTACTGAGTTACCGATCAAACAACTACCTTTCACCCAGTTTTTCTCCTCAAAACCAAAACCCCGCCAACAACTACACTAGAAGCAACCAAATCCCACCAAGAGCTTCTAATCCTTATCACCCACCCGCCCAACAAACCCCACCTAGTAATCCGGATGTTGAGGCCATCATGAGAACCCACGGTGAGAAAATCAAGAACCTGCAGAGCCAAATTATAAATCTGAAAGGAGCTATTACCAAGCAAGGAAATGAGATAAGATCCGAGCTTCGAGATAATATTCAATCCTCCTTCAGCAATCAAACCAATGATTTGAAGAATATGCTTGCTAGTTTCTTGCCCGCCGCTCAACCTTCTACTTCGAGTTCTCTACCTTCAAACACCGTCACTAATCCGCGAGCCAATGTGAGTGCTATTACTACTCGTAGTGGAGTCACCATCATAGGACCACCAAACCCACCCCCATCATCTACACCTCCTCCACCACCATGTGCCCCTACTCCTTCTACACCTAGTATTAGCGCACCATTACCGTCTCCGCCTCGACGTGATGAAGTTCCCACGAAGGACCCTTCAACATCTCAACCTTTACCTGCTACACCTGCACCTTCACCACCCAAACCCAATATCCCTTATCCCTCTCGTTTAGGCAAGAACAAAATGCTAACCAAGGATGACGCTGAAGTGTCACGCTATGTGAAGATGATTTCTCAAATGAACTTCAACATTAGCTTTCTTGAAGCACTTGTCCACATGCCCAAATTTGTTAAAGCATTTAGGGAATTGCTTAACAAGAAGGAGAAGCTGATTGAACTCGCCAACACACGCTTAAATGAAAACTGCTCTGCAGTTATTCTTAAAGAACTACCGGAAAAGCTTGGAGATCCCGGTCGTTTTGTGTTGCCTTGCGTGTTCAACAAAACTGAAGAATTTACTGCCCTTGCTGATCTCGGGGCTAGTATTAATTTAATGCTATTGAGTGTTTGGAAAACACTATCATTGCCCAACCTTACTCCAACAAAGATGACTCTTGAGCTTGCTAATCGCACTCTCGCTTACCCCGTTGGTATAGCCGAAGACGTGTTTATTAAAGTTGGCACATTTACTTTCCCGGTCGATTTTGTCGTCGTTGATTATGAAATGGACCCTCGTATTCCTTTAATACTTGGTCAGCCATTCTTGAGAACCGGACGAGCTTTAGTGGATGTGGCCGAAGGTGAGTTAATCTTAAGAGTCGGGGATGATGCACAAGTTTTTAAAATGGGGAAGCTTACAAGTACAACCTTTGGAGGACGAGAATCAGTGAATATGATTAATGTGCTCGATGACTTTACCGTCTACGACAATCCTCTATTCGACTCTTGCATCGATAATCCACTTTTTCATGATGATGTGGATGATTCTCTCCCTACTTTGGACGCTTCTCCCATTTATGATTCTCCACCGGTCTTTGATGCTTATGATGATGCGTCTAGCTCAGATTCGGATGATTATGATGACCTTACTTCTGAGTATCCCGAGCTGCCCACGTATGATGATTTCGATGAGGCTGATACTCTTTCGAGCGATTCTTCACATGATGAAGATCCTCCGCCATCACTCGATCCTACTTTGGACGACTACTCATTTGAGGAAGACTTCTCTACATTTCTCAACACTTACTTCCCTCATGAGAGTGATGCTCCTCCTTTGGACTTTGAAGATTATCGTCTTGATCCTACTTTGGATTTGAAGCACATTCTTTCAAAGGAGAAGAAACCGGTCGACACCGAAATCCGCAGCACATATGATTTAACACCTCTTTGTCCCCCTTCTGAGGACGAGGTTGTGCTTCTTCGTGGATCTTCTTCACACTCTGCTAAGCCTGAGTGCTATTTTCCCCTAAAGGAAAAGGTGTTCGACCCCGGTATTGACATTCTGCAGCCATCTCAGTATCCACCTGATGAAATAAAAGGAAAAATATTTGGAAATATTGAAGACATGCTTGCACCTCACCATACTTGCTTCCACCGTGCTCCATCACTACTTAAGGGAACCTTGCCTACTCTTATTTGGCTTGCCTTGTTCGCCTTAAGCCTGTGCTATTTGATGGACGAAAACTATGTCTTTGATCCTGGTAGATATGTTTCATACTTCTTCCGTTGATGATCAAGGTCGAGTCAGGCTCACGACTCGGTAAACAAAAACCAAGCGCTTCTTGGGAGGCAACCCATGCATCTATCTTTTAGCTCTCTTTATCCTAAGTGTAGGGGGGACCCTTTGGTTTGCTATTTCCTCTCCTCTCTTCTTATAATCAGGGATTTGAGCTTCAATGATCTACTCTTGATGATTCTTGATGACCCGTGATTCCGTGTTCCATTATCCCGGTTCTACCCTAAACTCTTTTCGATTCACTATTTTATATTTTCTCAATATTAAAATAGGAATCTCTTTAGTTGTCTTTTCCTTAGCAAAATTTAAACAAAGTGCACAATGTCCTAAGTGTAGGGGAGTTTACTCCCACATGCTTAAACATTGAGGACAATGTTTATATTAAGTGTAGGGGGGACTTCTATCGAAGTTAAGTGGTCTTTTCCTTGTATTTGTCCTCATTTTAACCGGAACATCAATTTTTCGACATTTTTCAAAATTTTTGATCTATTATGGCCTATTAGTTTTTACTTTTGTATAGTTATTTTCTTTCTTTGTAAGAATAAATGTTTAATAAGTGGTTTTATTTTCAAACGTTGTGAATCTTTTGACTCAACCCGAGTTTACTTATCTAAGTTACTCTAGCTAGTATCCTTAACGTGTTTAAGTCAAGTTTTGCTAGGCTTTTATATAGGGAGCTATAAAACGCGAAAGTCTTAACTCTCACGGGTTAAGAACTAGAACTTTTTGCAAGTTCCTATAATTGATCCTAGAGAGTCGTTTATCAAGGGAACTTTAAAACGCGAATTCTAAACTTGAAAAAGTCTAAGAATTTGCAAGATCCTATAGGCGACTCGAAAACCCAAAACTTTGATTTAATAGGCTAAGCATCCACGAGTCTCATTACTTGAGATTTTAAACTGTGGAGAACGAGAGATGATAGAGCCAATTATAAGTTTGGTATTCTTTCGTGAATTTATGTGAGTTAATTATAAGCCTATTCTTCCATCGCTTGCTAATAATTTATCTGTTAATAAATAAGGTTGTACGATTTGAAAAGTTACTTAGCTTCTAGCCCAAGATCGTTTAAAAGTTGCTCGGTATGGATTAGAGTTCATAGCCAAGGCATAACTTATTGAAGCGGGATGCAAAGATTGGCGAGTCCGAAAAGGCCCTAACAAGGCATGAGGGCTATATTTTGTTGCTAAAGATCGAAAGTGATGTGAAGAATCATTTATCGAAAATCAATATGAAGGATCGAGACACACGACGAAAAGCAAATACTCCCCAAAATTCATGGAGAAGTGTATCCGAAAAGACCCTAACAAGGTATGAGGATAATTAGATCCAAGTCATAAAAGGAGGCGGATCGTTGTATATCAAAGTCCAAAATAAAGATTGGAGAAAAATGAAGAAGTCGTGGTCCAAGTATGAATCTCTCAAAATTTCAAGTGAAGAAATTCCATTATGAAGAGAAGACCATAATTTCATGAACGTCTCTCAAGGTTTGAAGTATGAAGTCGCTGCCAAATATCGGTCCGAGAAAGGTCTCAAATCGCGAAGCGAGTTATGCCAAGATATGAACTTTATGAGGTCCCGAGAAGCAGTTTTAAAAGATTTTGTCCTTTAGCTAACTATTGATTAAATCGTGCACTTTATTTTCGGCCTAATAAACTATCGAAATAAGTCAAACAATGCATCCTCGTGGTCATTCAAGACAACAATAAAATATAAGAGATACACCTAGGAATAAGGGAGTCTAAGTGAATAATTGACCCACATGAGTTCGTGTTAGTCTACTAACTTATAATAACAATGATCTCGTTTTTAAGCTTGGTTTGGAGAAAGTGAAAACTTGAGGATGATGATTATTCATGACATTTCCTAAACCCAAGGTATGCTTTTAATTTCTTTACTTTGAATATTTATAGTTTTCTATCTCCTTAATAAAGGCCACTATGGATTGATTATGATGAAAAATGTAAACTTGCTTTGTAACTAATGCATTGCATGAGGACATTGCAATGATCAAGTGTAGGGGATTTGATAGGTGTGAAAACACCCATCTTTTCTACCACTTAATTACAATAGTAACCGAGCCAAAACGTGTATTTTATGTCTTTTATGTCGGAATTATGTGTGGTTTGTGTTTTTGTTATGATTTAGGACGAAAAGGTGAAAAGTGGAGAAAACACGGGAATTCACGGGCATTCACGGACTTTTATTGAAGAAAAAGATGAAAGACGAAGTCAAGAAGTCAAGAGTGCAAAAAGAACGGAAGTCAAAGACCAATTCTGAAGATTTATCGAACAAAAAGTCAAAAGACGGAAGTTTACTTA